>CAUYQU010072147.1:0-17304 GCA_963574635.1 Cheracebus regulus
GCCCAGGTCGGAAACGGAGCAGGTCAAAACTCCCGTGCTGATCAGTAGTGGGATCGCGCCTGTGAATAGCCACTGCACTCCAGCCTGGGCAACATAGCGAGACCCCGTCTCTAAAAAAAAAAAAAAAAAAAAAAAAAAAAAGACCGCTCTGGGTAACACAGGGGACCCTGTCCAGGCTACTCAGGGGGCGGAGGCAGAAGGAGCACTTGATCTCAGGATTTCAATTCTGTAATGAGCTGTGAGTGCCACAGCCTGGGTAACAGTGAGATCTTGTCTCTAAAGATAAATAAATAAATGAAAATTAAAATAGGTTTTAATATGAAATCATTAACATTTTCAAGCATGATTTAGTAGTTTGAATTACTGTCTTAAGTGAAAAAAATCTCATTTCTGATGTGTCCAGGTAAGTGCAGAGATTTTTTTAACGTGACCATGTTGTTTGTTTCTTTTTACTTATACACAGTCTGAATTTTAGCCAAAACTACATTGGTAGAAAATGTTGTTATTGAATCAAACTGGGGTTGGCCTGCTGGACACAGGAAGGCCAAAACATCCACGCTGAGGTTCGCAGTGAGAGAAAAGAAGGAGTTTTTTGCAGGGTGCCAAGCAAGGAGACGTGAGTAGCTCATGCTGCAGACCCAAGCCCCCCGATGGCGCATAGGGAAAGGTTAAAGGTAGAGAGGCAGAGGTTACAGGCACATTCGTCAATCAGTACATGGAGGCTATACACTGGTGTGGCCTGAAAGGGAAGGATATCTTGAAGCTGGTGCTTAACAGGTCACAGGTAGATTCAAAGATTTTTCTGATTTGTAATTGGTTAATGTATTAGTCTGTTCTTGCTCTGCTATCAAGAAATGCCTGAGACTGGGTAATTTATAAGAAAAGAGGTTTCACTGGCTCATGGTTCCATGGGCTGTACAGGTGGCATGGTTGGGGAGGCCTCAGGAAACTTACAGTCATGGTGGAAAATGAAAGGGAGGCGGGCACATCTTACATGGCCAGAGCAGGAGCCAGAGAGGGAGGCGTGGAGGTGCTACCCACTTCTAAATGAGACCTCATGACAACTCACTGCTCACCTCATGATAACTCAGCTACTCAGGAGGCCTAGGTACCTAGGCAATAGTGCTAACCCATGCATGAGAACTCCTCCCCTATGATCTAATCACCTCCCACCAGGCCCCACCTCCAATACCATGGATTACAATTCCACATGAGATTTGGTGGGGACACAGATCCAAACCATATAAGTTAAGGGTAAGCTAAAAATTTGGAATCAGCAGAAAAGACTGTTAGCACTGGCTTGTGGGTGTGACCTCCACCAGGACCCTGAGAAAGAAATTTAGAACAAAGAAGGGGTGTTGGAGTTCAGTCCTCATTTAATCCTTGTCTGAGGTTCACATGTTAGTGGATCCACTGGGTAGGGGGTACACTTTTCTGAACAAACCTCAGGGACGTATGTTAAGATGTTTCTGTTGGAAACGAAGCATTCTCGTGACTCTAACTTCCTTGGTTACTGTTTTAAGCTACCTTTACCTTCTTATCAATTTGCTCATTTACTTTTCAGCGTTAGCTAGGTGCCTGGAATTTTCCTTAAAGAAATTCGAGATTTTTCTTCATTTCCATGCTTGGGGGGCCCACAGTCCCCTGCCAGGGGTCTCCACTCCATTTCAATGTCACAAAACAAGCCTTGGTGCCTCAGTTTGAATTTAACCAACAGAGGGAGCCAGTTTTAGATGTTTAAAATATTTTGGTAAATGTAATGTTTTAGATAACGAATTGTTGAAATTTCATAAGGAAATGAAACTCAGTTGTCTGGCTTTTACCAGCTGTTTTTATTTGAGTGTACATAATTGTACCTCACAGCATGGGTGCTAAATATTTTCGGCTAAATACCTTCTTGTACTGCCACATGAGGAGGGGAAGTGAAATATGGAACAAATCGTGACTCTGGACAGGAAGCAATAGAAAGGCAAATCAGCATGGTTCTTGACCCGGCCCTTTGCATTGTTGTCATAGTTCTACTGGAAATGCTTCAGGACAATGCCCCTGTAGATCATTATTTAGATGTTCAGTGAATATGTTGTCTGATATAGCTCATGCCTCAGCTGAGACTGAATGTTTCTGTTCCCCTGGGGAGAGGCCTTGTACCTTGAGTTAATTTGTATGTGAATTTATGTGGCTAGGAAAGTGGGGGAGCTGTTGACTCAAGTCAAGCTTCCCATCTTTGGGCGAGAGGGGTTACTATTCCGACAGGCATAGATGTATAGATTTTTTGTGCAATTACAGTTGGGAAGTAGAATGGTAAGGGGAGGGTTAAGTAACAACAGACTTCATTAGGCTGAGCGGGTCTGCAGCCCCAGGCGAAGTGGGGCTTAGGGATAGGTGCGCTTGGAAGACAAACCGAATAACTGCAAGCTAGATGCTTGGATAATCGGGGAAGTCACAATTTATAAGATTGGGCATTTCTTGGGAAGAACGTCAGGAGAATAAAAAGCTGGGCTCCTGTCAGCCCCTCTGGAGCAGCAGTTACCCTTGAGATGTAGGTCGCCCTGCAGGGATCAGCTACTCCCTCTTCTCCAGACAGAGAAAACGCTCAGAGACGGCTGGAGGGATTCCGTCCACAGGTCACTGGGGACGGAGCTTGCGAGCAGTGGTAGTCACAACAGTGTGAAAACTGGCAGCTCTTCCTTGGCTGCATCAGCAAGATCCGTGCAGAAGACTCCAGGAGAGGATGCCCAGGCTTGGTGGCTCACACCTGTAATCCCAGCACTTGGAGAGGCCGAGGGGGCGGATCGCTTGACGTCAGGAATTCAAGCGGCCGACACCGGTGAAAACCTGCCTCTACTAAAAACACAAAAATTAGCCCGGCATGGTGGCAGGCCCCTGGAAAGCAGCTACTCAGGAGGCTGAGGCTCGAGGATCGCTTCAACCTGGAGGCGGGAGGTTGCAGTGAGCCAGGATCTCGCCATTGCACTGCAGCCTGGGTGGCGAGCGAGACTCCGTCTCAAAACAAAACACAAAAAGAAGACTCCAGGAAAGGCTTGGCACTTTCAGTGAGTGGCAAGAGGACGCTTTTTCCTGCGGCCGTGCCCTCTCCCACCTCTATGGGCTCCTTCCCACCTCCCAAAACCTGGCTGCTGTATCTCTCATCTTCAGAAAAGCCTTCACTAGAGCCCTCGTAGCCCTCCAGCTGACAAACTGTGTCTCTCTGTCCCTCTTTCCAGAAAACCAGCTCAGAAGACTCACTCTGCCTGCACTTCTTTACCTCCCGTTATCTGCGGGTGCTTTTGGCGTTAAATAACAGAGAACTCTGAATCAACTGTGTGAAGTAAGATGGGGAATTCATTGGCTCAAGTGACAAGGAGTCCTCAGGTGGAGCAGGCTCCAGACGTGGGCTCTGGCAATTCTCCTGACTCCCCCTCCTCTAATGGGGTTGGCTTTATCCTCAGGCTTCTGCCGAGATGGTTTCCACAGAACTAGCGGTCACAGGCAGAAACGACAATAGCCGATGGGAGAAGGGCAGAGATCTTCTTGTGTCTCTTTCAAAGAGACACAAAAAGAGACCTCCGGCCGGGCATGGTGGCTCATGTCTGTAATCGCAGCACTTTGGGAGGCTGAGGCAGGCGGATCACCTGAGGTCAGGAGTTCAAGACCAGTCTGGCCAACATGGAAAAACCCCGTCTCTACTAAAAATACAAAAATTAGCCAGGCATCATGGCACGTGCTTGTGATCCCAGCTGCTCAGGAGGCTGAGGCAGGAGAATCGCTTGAACCTGGAGGCGGAGGTTGCAGTGAGCCGAGATTGCTCCATTGCACTCCAGCCTAGTGACAGAGCAAGACTCTCTCTCAAAAAAATAAAAAAAGAGAGAGAACTCTACAGAAATCCTTCAACAGACATCCCCCCACATCTGGTTGACCAGAATGGCAGGACGGTGCCACATGGCCATTGCCAAAGAAAAGTGGATCATAGTGTTGGGTTTAAATCAGTTAGGATTTACACTGGAGCTAGCAGTAGGGATTCTTTTTGCAAGGAAAAAGAGGTGAACAGATTCTGGGAAGTATCTAACATTGCATATACCTTTTGTTCCCAACACTCCATTGAAATGGAACTGCATAAATCTTCAAATCCAGTGGGCATTCCTTTTTTTTTTTTTGAGGCAGAGTCTCAGTCTGTCGCCCAGGCTGGAGTTCAGTGGCACGATCTTGGCTCACTGCAGCCTCTGCCTCCCGGGTTCAAGCAATTCTCCTGCCTCCACCTTCCCAGAAGCTGCGATTACAGGCGCCCGCCACCACGCCTGGCTAATTTTTATATCTTTAGTAGAGTTAGGGTTTCTCCATCTTAGTCAGGCTGGTCTCGAACTCCTGACTTCAGGTGATCTGCCCGCCTCAGCCTCCCAAATACCCTCAGCTGGTATTACAGGCGTGAGCCACCTCGCTCGGCCGGTCACCTTCAATTTTCTTGAAGGGAGCAGGGAATACTAGTTCCATGGAGGGGGTGGTTTGAACAGGTAGCGGAGGAAAAGGATCAAGTGGTTTTCTGATTACACTGCATGCTTCCCTCTTGCTCAGTGTCCTATTAAAACCGGTGATTTCTTCTTCTAGCCAACCTTTGAATGAACTTCCGCACCAAGTCCTGCCCTGGGTCTTCCTCTTTTTCTGTTTCATGTCTTTAACTCCTCCTTACGTAGGTGACTTCCAAACGTGTACCTTTAGCCCAAATATTTCCTCTGGGTCCCAGAGTCACGACCGATTGCCGCCAGCAGCTTTACATGGATATCGAATAGGCATCTTCCTACGCCCACACTTCCTGCCCCATCTTCGCCATCTGTTTCTTGCAATTCTTTCCATATAATTAAATTATATCATAAAGAGATAATCTTCCAAACAGTTGCTTAAACCCGAAGGAATCATTTTTGATTTCTCCCTTGTCCTCCCCTACTGCATTCAGCTCATGATCAAGTTTTGCCAATTCTACCTGAAGAATATGTCCCAAATGCATCCCCTTCCTGCCATCTCTGTTGTCACCCCCCAGTCCAAGGCACCATAATCTTTTGCCTGGACTGCAGTCAGACCCTCCTATCTGGTCTCCCTTCTTTGACTTCCCTCCCTGTTTAGTCTGTTTTCTACATCACAAGAGTTAATTTTTTTTTTTTTTTTCGAGATGGAGTCTCCCTTTGTCGCCCAGGCTGGAGTGCAGTGGCTGGATCTTGGCTCACTGCAACCTCCACCTCCCAGGTTCAAGCAATTCTCCTGCCTCAGCCTCCCCAAGTAGCTGGGACTACAGGCTCATGCCACCACACCCAGCTATCTTTTTTTGTATTTTTAGTAGAGATGGGGTTTCACCATGTTGGCCAGGCTGGTCTCGAACTCTTGACCTCAGGTGATCCACCGGCCTCAGCCTCCCAAAGTGCTGGGATTACAGGCATGAGCCATAGTGCGCAGTCACGAGTGGATTTTTAAACATTTAAATCTAATCATGTATGTCACTGCCCTACTTAAATCTTCTATTATTTTTCTTCTTCATGTAGAATAAACTTCAAACCACTAACCATGACCTCCAAAGCCTCCAGGACCCAGTCCGCCTTCCTCTTTCATTCCGTCGGCCACTCTCTCCTGCTCACGAAGCTGCAGCTGCTTTTGCTGGACTGTCCCAGTTTCTTGCCTACTTCCTGTTCTCCCTGCCTAGAATGTTCTTCTACTGACCCTAGAAGGCTGGGTCTTTCTCAACCTTCAGATCTCTGCTCAAATGTCACCTTCTTGAGGAGGCTTTTTCTGAGCAAGCTTTCTTTCCTTTTTTTTTTTTTTTTTTTTTTTTTTTTGAGACAGAGTCTCACTCCGTCACCAGGCACCAGGCTGGAGTGTAGTGGCGTGACCTCGGCTCACTGCAACCTCCGCCTCCCGGGTTCAAGCAATTCTCCTGCCTCAGCCTCCCAAGTAGCTGGGATTACAGGCGTGCACCACCACGCCCAGCTATTTTTTTTTTTTTTGTATTTTTAGTAGAGACGGGGGTTTCACCATGTTGGCCAGGATGGTCTCAATCTCTTGACCTCATGATCTATCCACCTCGGCCTCCCAAAGTGCTGGGATTACAGGCGTGGGCCACCAAGCCCGGCCCTTTTCTTTTTTTCTTACAGACAGCGCTCCGCTCTGTCACCCAGGCTGGAGTTCAGTAGCGCTAACATAGCTCATTGCATCCTTGAAGCCCCGGGCCTCACCCCTCAGCTTCCCAAGTGGCTGAGGCTACAGGTGTACACCATCATGCTTGGCTAATTTTTCTCATATTTTTGTAGAGACGGCACCTTGCTATGGTGTCCAGGCTGGTATTGAACTCCTGGGCTCAAGTGATCTCCCTGTCTTGGCTTCCCAAAATGCTGGGATTACAGGCATAAGCGAGCTCGTCTGGCCCTGAGCACTCTCTTTTACCACAATATCAATTTCATTGAGATAGAGACCTTTCCGTCCTATTCACACAAGTATTCTTGGCACCTAGAATAGTATCTGGCAGATAGTAGGTGCTCAATAAATACTCAGTGACCAAGTGAATGAAAGGGGCAAAATCCAACCATGTGTAAGTGTCCTCTGGAGGAACCATGTAGACCGAGTTAGGTGAGCCCAGAGTGAAACCACAAAGCCTTAAAGCTTGTTCAGGGGACAGGATGTTGCTTCAAAGTGTGGTTTCCTCCAACTGAGCAAGCTACTGCCCTACACCATTATGTTACCTGGGAAGAGAAGGACAGGTGAATGTTCAGGGTCAGAAGAAGCTAGATGTTAACAGAGATTCATTTTGCTTTCTTTTGAGAGAAGATGAAAGATAAAACTTCGCAAGCTTGGGCAGCCCGTCTCCAAGAAGATCCTGCTAGAATGGCAAAAAGGGCAATACTTTAAGCATTTCACCCTTTGATGGCCATACAGAGTGACAATTCCTTCCATGCACAGGACCTAGGTGGAGACCTTCCTCCTTGTGATCAGAGCATGTACCTACACTGGAGCCCTCAAGATCTCCAACAGCTGAACATGTCTAGTGTACACCCAACTAATAGAAGATCCAAGGTGACTTGGATGAGGTGCTGTGAGTCACAGAAGCAATGAGAAATTTGGGGATATCATAGTGTGTTTATAACCTACATTCCCTCCTTCACGAGCAAATTCAAATTGCAAATAGCAATAGATGCCAATGGCCATCTGATCGATGTGCTATGTTGGAAAACACATGAGCTCTGGGGGTCAGAGACACCTGGGCTCAGATTTAATCTCGGTCACATATGGCTTAATGATCTTGGGAAATTTGTTTAACCTCTCTGAACCTTAATCTCCATCTATGACAAAATTACGCTTTTGCAAAGTTGTTTGGGTTCTGTGGTTTGATACGTGGAAAGGACCCAACAAACAGTGGCATGATCATTATGGTGGCAGATTTTTGGCTTTCAGCTCAGCATGCTAAGACACTTCATAGGCATAATAAAATGCAAATTCTGCCTTACCTTTCCCTTCCTGTCTCTGTAAACCTTAGAGGATTTGAGTCTTGTAAAGAAACCAAATATTTTAAAAAGTTTAATTTCAAGTGAATTTTGGTAAAGGCTGATATCCAATGTGTCAATTTGAGTTGGGTTTTGTTACTCAGTGCAGCAAGAATCCTAATACAGCATATAACACAATGCTTGACCATGGCAGCAACCCTCTAACAAATGATGGCTGTTATCACTGTTGCCTTGGCCCATGATATCCATGAAGATCATACCCCTAGTCTCACTGGGGCATTTCTGAAACTCAGAGACAGTTTGATAAGTCCACCTGTCCTTAAAATCTTTGCTGTTGGTTCTATCCATAGAGTATACCTGCGGTTCTATTAATATAGTGCGCCTGCGGTTCTACCCATCGAGTACGCCTGCAGTTCCATCCATCGAGTGCCCCTGCGGTTCCATCCGTCGAGTACGCCTGCGGTTCCATCCGTCGAGTACACCTGCGGCTCCATCCGTCGAGGGCACCTGCGGTTCCAGCCGTCGAGGGCACCTGCGGCTCCATCCGTCGAGGGCACCTGCGGTTCCAGCCGTCAAGGGCGCCTGCGCTTCTATCCATCCAGTACACCTGCGCGTCTATCCATCGAGTACACCTGTTTCTACTTCCTCTCTTATTCATTAAGTCAGCCATTGATCCATTCATTATGTCCCAAACTAGGAAAAAGCGTTTCCTGTTAGTGAAATCATCTGATAACAAGAGACAGGGGTTCTTCAATTTCCCCAAAAGAGCCTTCAGTGGAAGCCGACGGGGAGTGAAAGAGGGTATCTGGTGCTGGTGCTCTATGAGGGAAGCCTCCTTCTGTCCCTGCAGTTAGCGTTCTCTCACCTTTGCACCGTGCTTAGCCAGGCTGTTCCTGTCTGTTGTTGACAGCTAATGGTCTTTTACAGGCCCGAGCTGATTCATGTCCTGCCTGACCCTTACTGATTCTCACTTCAGCCTCCTGGACTCCTCTGTACTTGGCCTAACTTTAATTATTCAATAACAGCTGCTGCCTCCTTCTCTGGTGCAGCCCCAAGCTGGGCCTGGCTTCCAGCTGGCTTGATGAGAACAGGCCTCCAAAGGGCTGGAAGACAGATTCTGCATGTCTTTGCAGAGGGGTGTTTTCCCTGATAGCATATCCCCTTAGAGTGGCAGAGAGTTACTCTTCTGCAATCCTTGCCATTTGCAGAAGAGTTTTCTGCTATCTGAGCTCACTATTGCCCGAGATGGCCCGAGGAGCAATATCTATCACATGAGGAAAGTGGCCTTGGATGTGAACCGCTCTCATCCGGCAGTGAACCAAAAGCACCACACATTCTGCCTCTCTGGAGAACCAGAGCCGTGAAATTACAAACTGCATTAATGTGCTAGAAAAATACCCCAGCAAAGGCTTCAGGGCAGGGAGTGACTGGGGTCAGCCCCATGTCATTAGTCAGGTCTCAGCCGGGCAAGGCTGAGGCCTCTTCTTTCAGCAGCCTGTGAGTCCAGTAATGCTGGGAATGTGCTTCCATGGTGTTAAGAAGGTGGGACGAGGGGCTCAGGGAGGAGTGAGTGCTCCTGGGCCTGGAACTGAGCATTCCAGGTGGCCTTGTGCCATTCTCAGGACTGGAGATAGTTCTACGTGCAGGAGTGGAGCCAGGGTACAAGGATCACAGTCAGGTCAGATGGGGGAGGGCTGTTTGCTTGAAGCAGCCTGTTGCCACGTGGCCAGGGTGGGGAGCCGAAATCACCTCCAAAACAAGAGCGTAAGCAGAATGGAGGAAAGTGTGAGGAATGGCCACAGAGGCTGGTTCCACAGGAAGGCTGTGGACAGCAAATCTGTGAGGGGGTTTCCTTCCCTGAGGGGCTCGTGTGACTCTGGGGATGGGTGTGAGGGTTTAAAGTAGCTGTACGGGGCACAGCTGGAAGGTTGAGCCTGGAACCTAGTGGCAAGGGGCTCCCTCAGTTTCCCAGGGCTGTGGAAGTGTAGGATTGATCCAATTCCTGACATGGTCTGCTGCTCTGACTGCAAAACTGTCTTCTATGGATCTGTAGGATTTTTTTTTTTTTTGAGATGGAGTCTCACTCTGTCTCCCAGGCTGGAGTGCAGTGGCGTGATCTCGGCTCACTGCAAACTCCGCCTCCTGGGTTCAAGCAATTCTCCTGCCTCAGCCTCCTGAGTAGCTGGGACTATAGGTGCACGCCACCACGCCCAGCTAATTTTTGTATTTTTAGTAGAGACAGGGTTTCACCATGTTGGCCAGGCTGGTCTCAATCTCTTGACCTCATGATCCGCTCACCTCGGCCTCCCAAAATGCTGGGATTACAGGCATGAGCCACCGTGCCCGGCCTGATTTTTTTTTTTTTTTCCATGATCTGTGATAATGAAGTGTGGACTATTCTCATCCCAAACGTACCTATGAAATTTGCAAGCCTATAAACAACCACCCCGATGTTTTAGGTGCTTTTCTCAGGTCCAAGATGAAGGCTTTGGTGTCTCACCCATGCTGAGCTCTGGGCTATCACAGGATGCTCACCTGCTCATTGTAGGCAGTCTCCGTCCTCTTTATCAAGATCAGCTATGGCCCTGCAATCTCCTGATCCATAAATTAGGTGGCGACCGCTTTGCTATCTGTCTTCCATCTTTTCTTTATAACTATCTGTGATGCCCTTCTCAAATGTTTTTTGTCATGCCATCTAATCATTTTGTTGTCTACCAGCAGAAAATAAAACCTTAAATGTTTTTTAAATGTGATTTTGTGTATGTGTGTGAACAGAGGAAATCAAAAAGAGCTGTGATAAACTTGAAAAGACGACAACATTTTGAGGACTATCTGACCATTGGCTGAATTTGAACAATAATAATGTGACGGAAATAGCCGCGAAGAGATCTGGGCTTCAGTCCTATTTGAGCCTCCAGTTAGCAGCAGGACCCCTGAAATCACTCGGCCTCTCTGGGCCCCATCTGTCAAAGGAAAGAGTGACTAGGTCACGGCTTCTCAAGTTGTCACATGCACACACATTACTGGGCTTTGTGAAAATGCAGATTCTGCTTCGGTAGGTCTGGGCTGTGTCCTGAGACTCTGCATCCCACATAATGCTGTTGCTGCTGGTCAGACTTGACTAGCAAGGCCTTAGAGGGCCTACAAGTAGCTCTCAATCCTAGATCTATATTAGAATCTCATTGGGAGTTTTAAAAGTGCCAAGAAAAAATACACTTGCCCAGGCCCTACTTCCAGACAGAAAGATACAATTGGTTTGGGATGGGATCCAGGCGTCATTCTCTTTAAGAAAGTTCTGACCAGGTGCCGTGGCTCACGCCTGTAATCCCAGCACTTTAGGAGGCCAAGGTGGGTGGACCACCTGAGATCAGGAGTTTGAGACCAGCCTAGCCAACATGGTGAAACCCCATCTCTACTAAAAATACAAAAATTTGCTGGGTGTGGTGGTGTGCACCTATAACTCCAGCTACTCGAGGGGTTGAGGCTGGAGAATCGCTTGAGCCTGGGAGGGGGAGGTTGCAGTCAGTTGAGATCGCACCATTGCACCCCAGCCTGGGCGACAGAGCAGGACTCCGTCTCAAAAAAAAAAAGAACGTTCTTCAGGTGATTTTAACATGCTGTCCAAGGTTGAATATTACTATGCTGAGCTCTAGGAGTCTATGAACACATGTAAATGCACAAACATACACATGTACGCATACATATACATATGTGCATATATGTGTATGAATGTGTGTGTACATACACACATGAAAAGTGAGTGTTTAATTTTTTTTCAGAGAATGTCGAAAATTAGAATCTGCTCTCTTTTGGCTTTTGAGGTGTGGGGAGGGAGGGTAGAGAAGGATCAGAGGAAAGAGCAAAATGCCTGTCCAGCCATAAAGGACACGAGGGTAGCAAAGCCAGCCACTTGCCCCGTTTGTAAGCTGCCCAGTGTCCAGACGGCAGAGCTCCTGAGACAGGCTGACACAGAGCTTGTCAACCAAATGGGGTCTGTCACACCTTGGGCTGTGACCTGGTCTGACCAGGATTTTAAACTAAAACCCTTTCTGTTTTATTTATATTTTTATTTTTTTCAGATGGAGTCTCACTCCATTGCACAGGCTGGAGTGCAGGCATGATCACAGCTCACTGCAACCCGCCTCGGCCTCCCAAAGTGCTGGGATTACAGGCGTGAGCCACCGCCCCTAGCCCCCTTTCTGTTTTAAACCTAAGTAGCTAACTCTATAAACCAGTAGGGCCAAACCACCTGCCAGTTTGTAATTTCAGCAGTTTATTCTAAGCTTGGAAAAGCTGAGTGCACTTACCAGTCACCTGCAACAGAAAGGCTGGGCAAGGGGAAGGTTTCCACTGTTGATTGAAGATAAAGATTTTGCCCAAATTTCATTGTATCATTCATCAGAAAAGCAAAAGCAAAGAGTCGATGGCTCTTTGAAATGGCAGTTGTCTTCTAGGAAGATAAGCATTAGAGGAAAACCGCTATGAAGTCAAGGCCTCTCCCTGAAGAGCTTGCTTAAAGGCCAGCCTGGGTGACTTGGGTGGAGGAGCTGAGTGGCTCATCTGAAATCCTAAGGCAAGTTTGCAGTTGAGGGTTGGTGGTGACTGAAAAGAGGAGAGGAGAAGGAGGGAGAGAGATGAGCAAAGCCGGGGGTCCCGGGCCAGGGATGGGTGGTGAGAGACGTCCCCTTCTGGATGTTTTTGCAAAAGGACTTTTGAGAACGAGCATCTCAGGAGTGTCTGAGCTGGTGCGGGGCAGCAATCTGCAAGTGAAAGGGCTGGTCCTGCTGGAATAACACCAGCGCCAAGATAGAGGAACAACCCCAGGGCAGAAGGGAGAGCCCAGTGCGGAGGAGGTCAGGAACAGAGCTGCAGGAACTGTGTGCACCGGCCGCCCTGCCCTGTTCCGTCTGCAGGAATCCCAGGAAGAGTCCTGGACTTTCCACAGGACGCAGGTTTGGGGTGGGAAACTCTCTCATCGACACCTTAAAGGAGCAGGGCTACTCCAGCTGACACAGGGCCACATTTCGAGTCAGGTGTATGGAATGATGTGAGGGAGGAAATGCTTAAGACTCTGCATTTTCCTTCTGCCTGCGCTCTGACCCATTGCCCGTTTATGGACGTGTGGAAGTAGTTGAACTCAAAGCGTGTGAGAGTAGCTTATTTTAACACAGTGAGGGACCAGGAGGAGGGGACTTGTTGACCTGCTTCTTGAGAAAAGGGACTTACTGGGAACATAAGCTCTAAGGCACTCCAAGGTCAGTAGACCGCACTTCCTTGGCGACAGGGCTTTGGGAAGCTGGCGGAACGCTGACCTTGATGCCTACCCAGGGAGGCACAGGGCCTCAGCTTCACACCGTGCCACTGGAGACGCGGCTCGCTTTCCATTTCTGGACTGCCGAGAGCTTGGTGAAGACTTACAGAGTTATTTGGAGGAAACACGTTGCAATCTCGGAAGAAGTTTGAGGAGTTTGAATCATGCTTGAGTTTCTGTGGCTGCTGCCGGAATCTTAGGAAATGATTTCCACACAGCTCATTAATTTCCCAGAAAACTGGCTTCCCTAGTTCTGAGCGCTAACTCACAACACCTGCAATGTAACTGCACGGATGGATTTTGCACCCAGTGAGTGGGCCAGGGGGTGGGTAGCACGGCCTCAGTGTGGGACCCTGCTGAGGGGCTGCATGGAGTGAAAATCTGCCCCCTGAGCTGTGAACCCCTACTGGGCTGCACCTTACGGGAGGAAGGGGTGCCTTTTCCTAACACACCCACCCCATGGTCCCTCCGACAAATTTGCCCAAGGGTGGCATCTAAGCAGGCAATTGAAGGACCTTAGTAAATGATGCCACAGGAGGGGGGTATCGTTGTCTCCCTTTGGCCATCCTCACATGATAACGGGGGTGGGAAGGTCCAAAGCGGGTACTCACACACAGAGGGAGGCCAAAGAAAACTTGGACGTACCTTCATATGGATCCCTCGGGGTCGATCAGTTCTCAGTGGTTCTGGGAAAATTGAAATACGCTGGCAGATGGTATTTAACTTTGGAGGGCAAATTTCCATATGTTTCTGAATTAGCATGTGCTTACCTTATCAATGTATTACATTTTCAAAGATAAAAATGTATTGTGCCTTTGGGAGGCGGAGGTGGGTGAATGACCTGAGGTCAGGAGTTCGAAACCAGTCTGGCCAACACGGTGAAACCGCGCCTCACTAAAAATACAAAAATTAGCCACACCTGTAGTCCCAGCAACACAGGAGGCCGAGGAAGGAGAATCACTTGAACCTGGGAGTCGGAGGTTGCAGTGAGCCGAGATTGTGCCACTGCATTCCAGCCTGGGCAACAGATAAAGGCTCTATTAAAAAAAAAAATGTATTATGCCCATGAGGCAGTCTCAGGGTCTCTGTGGTTTTGAAGGTGAGTAGGTACCAGTGGACATCAGACTCTAAGTTTCACAATGGTATGGGCCTGGGTCTATCATGCTGTATAGCGCACCGTCAGCTCCGTAGTTACCGGGAGTATGCACTCAATATGTATCTTTTGAATGGAGATATGTACAAATGGGGCCCCGTAGAGGTGGGTCAGAGCAGAGAAGAAAAGGAAAACTTCATATAGTCACTGACCAGAGAGAAAACCGCATTTAGTTGGCACACATATTAAAGCCCTTCTTAAAAAGAACTTTTCAGGGGCTGGGTCAACTGTAAGTAGTGGAGCTAAGACTCAATAAGATTTTATAAAATTACATGTTGATATGTACGCAAGCAAGTATCACGGTGACTGTACTGATGATAGAGTTGCTTGAGAAACGTGTCCAGGGCATCCACTCTTTTAGGTATCAGATTTTACTGAGCATCTACTATATGCCAGACACTGTGCCTGATACTGGGGAGATACACATGTCCAAGACACAGCTCTGCCCTCACATTGCACATGGTAGTAGTAGGGGAATGGCCACTCCAACAGATATTTCCAGTGGAGTGTCAAGTGCCATGACAGAGAAGCTCAGGGTTCTATGTGAGCAAATGGGAAGCACACCTCACCCAACCTGAAAGGGGTAAGGGAGGCAAGCTTCCTGGAGGAAGTGGCCTTCTTGAATCTAACTCAACAGATAAGATTCCTTTGGGTTGGGTGGGTTGTGACTCTCCTGGTCTCCCAGTCTTCAAAGGTGCAGTCCTGCTCAAAGTTCTGTCCAGGGCTCCAACACCCTTACTTCCACGGAAACCAGCTCACACCCGGGAAAACCCTACGCCTGAGCGAACTCTGTCACCCTCCTCCCCACACGCTGCTGCTTAACCCACCATGCAGAAGACCAGAATTTCATTTAAATCTCTGTCTTCCAACACAGGCCAAAATTTGTGAAGAAGAGGTCTGCGTGTAGGGCTGTCTGAATTAAAAATAACCACTCATTACAGTGTTCTACCTGTAATTTTTCTCACTCTGATGCTGCCACATTCTCAGATTAGGAAATCTGATTTCACATTGTGGAGCTTACAATTTTCCTTTGAAGAATAAAAATTTAAATAATTGGTGTTCCAGTCTGCGGTGCTCAGTTTTGTGAAGAGTAATAAGACAAGGAGGATGTTACAAAAAAATGGGACCCTTGGCTGGGCGTGGTGGCTCATGCCTGTAATCCCAGCACTTTGAAAGGCGGAGGTGGGTGGATCATGAGGTCAGGAGATCAAGACCATCCTGACCAACATGGTGAAACCCTGTATCTACTAAAATTCAAAGAACTAGCCGGGCATGCTGGTGCACGCCTGTAATCCCAGCTACTCGGGAGACTGAGGCAGGGGAATTGCTTGAACCCAGGAGGTGGAGGTTGCAGTGAGCTGAGATCGCACCACTGCACTCCAGCCTGGGTGACAGAGCGAGACTCCGACTCAAAAAAAAGAGAAGAAAAAGGGGTCTGGTTGGTGGTAGCAAAATAAAGAATACAAATTTGGTTTGGGTTTAGAAAGTACCCACCAATTGAATAACAATGGCTTCATTTAAAAAAAAAAAAAACTAATCGAATGAGAAAAGCCACAATTGTTTCATTTCAAATCGAGTGAGAGTATATGCACAATTGTCTATTGGGTGTACCCACACCCTGTTCTCACTTAGGATGAATTTTGGGGAAGAGGAAATTTAAATGTATTAGTTACTAAAACGGAGGCTAATCATATCCAGACAACAGGTGGTACTCAAAGCACTTTTTGGCGGGCCTACGGAGAGCTCTGCACCTTAGGAGGACCGTGGTCACTAGTTAAGCGGGAAGCAGACATGTGATGGCTTGTAGAGAAGCCAATCACCTACGGTTCTTCCCCATCGCGATCACCCCCGTACACTTCAGACTCAACCCATCGAAACCTAAACCCGTATCTCCTTCCTCAAACTTGCTCAGCCTCCGGCACCCTCGTCCCAGTAAAGGTTATCACCATCTGTCCAATACTCAAAGTAGCACTTGGATGTTTTCCATGATTTCTCTCTTTTTCCTACCTTGTCCCTAGCAGGTTCCTCATTGACTGAATGCTGTCGGCTCTACCTTTTAAAGATTTCTTGAACCCGCTCACTTTTGTCTGTCCCGGCAGCCTCTTCCCTGTTCGCACCTCTGCCTTCCCTCATCTGCGGACAGCAGGAGCAGCTTTCTGATTTCCTCACCGCTTCACTTCAAGCCATCCTCCACACCACAGCCACAGTGGATCTTAAGCGTACATTTGATTGTCACTGGTTTTTTTTTGTTTTTTGTTTTTTTTTTGAGATGGAGTCTCGCTCTGTCTCACAGGCTGGAGTGTAGTGGTGTAATCTTGGCTCACTGCAATCTCTGCCTCCCGGGTTCAAGCAATTCTCTTGCCTCAGCCTCCCAAGTAGCTGGGATTACAGGCACCTGCCACCACGCCCAGCTCATTTTTGTATTTTAAGTAGAGACAGGGTTTCACCATGTTGGCCAGGCTAGTCTCGAACGCCTGATCTTGTGATCCACCCACCTCGGCTTTCCAAAGTGTTGGGATTACAGGCATGAGCCACGGTGCCCGGCCTCACTGGCTTTCTTAAAGACCAGTGTCCTACACTGCCCTCCAGTTCATGTCCAGGGTCCTCTGGCTCACATGTCCCTTCAGGAACAGGCCCTGGGGCCCTCTCCAGTTTCACCCGTTGGCCACCCCAACCTCCAGGCCACAGTCAGCTTTCTTTAGTTCTCTGGATGCTCTTCCTTCCCTCTTGCCTCTGGGCTTTTTTTTTTCTTTTTCTTTCATGTTGGTCCCTTTGTTTAGAAAGCTTAACAATCTCTTAAGTGTCTTTCCGCTTTTAACTTCTATGTAACTTTCTCTGGCTTCCTCAAGTCCAGTCAGGTTCCCCTGTTACAGGCTCCCAGAGCATCTGGTATGTCCTCCGTCACAGCCTCTGATATGTCCTCTGTCACAGCCTCTGATATGTCCTCCCTCACAGCCTCTGGGATGTCCTCCGTCACAGCCTCTGATATGTCCTCCGTCACAGCCTCTGATATGTCCTCCACCACAGCACCTGGGATGCCTCCGTCACAGCCTCTGGGATGTCCTCCGTCACAGCCTCTGGGATGTCCTCCGTCACAGCCTCTGGGATGTCCTCCACCACAGCACCTGGGATGTCCTCCGTCACAGCCTCTGGGATGTCCTCCGTCACAGTCTCTGATATGTCCTCCGTCACAGCCTCTGATATGTCCTCCATCACAGCCTCTGGGATGTCCTCCGTCACAGCCTCTGGGATGTCCTCCGTCACAGCCTCTGATATGTCCTCCACCACAGCACCTGGGATGCCTCCGTCACATCCTCTGGGATGTCCTACGTCACAGCCTCTGGGATGTCCTCCACCACAGC
>CAUYQU010072148.1:0-21831 GCA_963574635.1 Cheracebus regulus
AATATTAACCCCCACTCTCTTCTGGCTTGTAGAGTTTCTACTGAGAGATCTGCTGTGAGTCTGATAGGCTTCCCTTTATGGGTAACCTGGCCTTTCTCTCTGGCTGCCCTTAGTATTTTCTCCTTTATTTAAATCCGAGTAAATCTGACAATTATGTGCCTTGGGGTTGGTCTTCTTGAGGAATATCTTTGTGGGGTTCTCTGTATTGCCTGGAGTTGAGTATATTTTTTCCTAATTTTAACAGTATTACTAGTTTTAAAAAATGCAAATAATTGCTGGGCCCAGTGGCTCACACCTGTAATCCTAGCACTTTGGGAGGCTGAGGCGGGCGGATCACCTGAGGTCAGGAGTTCGAGACCAGCCTGACCAAAATGGAGAAACCCCGTCTCTACTAAAAATACAAAAAATTAGCCAGGCGTGGTGGCGGGAACCTGTAATCCCAGCTACTCAGGAGACTGAGGCAGGAGAATCACTTGAACTCGGGAGGTGGAGGTTGCAGTGAGCCAAGATCACGCCATTTTACTCTGGCCTGCGCAACAAGAGCAAAAACTCTGTCTCAAAAAAAAAAAGCAAATAATTTAGAAATGTATAAAATAGAAGATAAAAGTTGCCTGGGAGTCCCTACATTCCCAAAAGCAACTATTGTTAGCCACATCTTGATACGTTTATAACAATTTTTCTATTCAAATATAATAGGTCCTAGTTAAGTTCCTGTAACAAAGGCTAAAATAACAGAGTTTTAAACAAAATCCATCTTTCTGTCTCAGTCATGTGACAGGCCAGAGGCGGCCCAGAGCTAATATTGTGGTTTCCCTGTGCTGGGGATCCAGGCTCCTTTGCTACAATTGGGCTATCATTCTCAACACAAGTTTTCATCTCATGGTCTAAGATGGCTGCTCTCTCAGTCTTTAGAGATGGAATCTTGCTTTGTCACCCAGGCTTCAATACAGTGGCACAATCACAGCTCACTGCAGCCTCAAACTCCTAAGATCAGTCCATCCTCATGGCTCAAACAGCAAAGCAATGCATTCAATGACCTAAATGAAAAGTATTTCCAGGGAAACACTCTTTTTAGCCAAACTATCAAATAGGAGGGGAAAATAAAACCATCTTCACCAAAACCAGTCTCCTGAGTAGCTGGGACTACAGGTATGTGCCAGCACCCCTAGCTAATTTTTATTTTGCAGAGATAGGGTCTCCCTTTGTTGCCCAGGCTGGTCCTGAACTCCTGGCTCAAATGATCTTCCTGCCTCAGTCTCCCAAAGTGCTGGAATTACAGGCATGAGCCACTGTGCCCAGCTGCTACTCCCAATCCTGTGACAACAACCACATGGCAATCAGTGAGAAAGACAGAAGAGAAAAAAGAAGGCCATTTTTCTTTCATATAAGGACAGAATCCCAGAGTTATCCATATTACATCTGCTCACACCTCTTTGGGCAGAACATAGTCACATGACCATAGCTATTTGCAAAGAAATGTAGTCTTTGGCTGGCTTTAGCTGGGCCTAGATGTGCTCAACTAAAGCTCGGGATTTCTTTTTAGAAAGGAAGAAGGGTCCAAGCGCAGTGGCTCACACCTGTAATCACAGCACTTTGGGAGGCAGAAGCCGGTGGATAACCTGATGTGAGGAGTTTGAGACCAGCCTGGCCAACATAGTGAAACCCTGTCTCTACTGAAAATACAAAAAATTAGCCGGGCGTGGTGGCAGGCGCCTGTAATCCCAGCTACTGACGGGAGTCCGAGGAAGAAGAAACACTTGAATCAGGGAGGCAGAGGTTGCAGTGAGCCAAGATCGTGTCACTGCACTCCAGCCTAGGTACAGAGCAAGACTCTGCCTCAAAAAAAAAAAAAAAAAAAAAAAAAAGGAAGAAGAGGAGAATGAATATTGGGAGACAACCAGTGATCTTTGCTACAAAACAGATACACACACACATACACATGTATATAAATAAGATGCAGTCTAGCTCTGTTGCCCAGGATTGAGTGCAGTCGCGCAATCTTGGCTCACTGCAACCTCCTCCTCTCGGGTTCAAGCCATTCTCCTGCCTCAGCCTCCCGAGTAGCTGGGATTATAGGCACGCACCACCACACTCAGCTAATTTTTGTCTTTTTAATAGAGATGGGGTTTTTGTCATGTTGGCCAGGCTGCTCTTGAACTCCTGACCTCAAGTGATCTGCCCTCTTGGCCTCCCAAAGTGCTGGGATTACAAGCGTGAGCCACTGCGCCTGGCCAGCTACATACATATATTTAAAAATTTTTTATTTCCAGAAACAAGGAATCTATACATATTTAGTGTCTCTGACTAATAGAGTCAAAGGCCACCAGAGGTTTGAGGAAACCCTCTAGAGGAAGATCAAAATGAACAAATATAAATGAATTCAGACAAAACAGAAGCTGACAATGTGAGGAGCTGAACAAAATGTAAAAACAGAAGTAACCTAAAATTCATATCACATCCATGCAACGAGTACAGAATGCTATTCCAAAAAGAAACTTTAGGGAACCAGAAAGAGCTCTTATTAATCCTTTTTTCTCTTTTTTTGAGACAGCTATTATTCATCCTTTTTTTTCTTTTTTGAGACAGTTCTTTATTAATCCTTTTTTTTGTCTTTTTTGAGACAAGGTCTTGCTCTAGTCAGGCTAGAGTGCAGTGACACAATTGTGGCTCACTGCAGCTTCAACCTCCCAGACTCAAGGGATCCTCCCACCTCAGACTCCTGAGTAGCTGGAAATACAAGCACGTACCACCATGCCAGACTAACTTTTTTTCTCCATAGAGACGAAGTCTCAATATGTTGCTCAACCTTAATCTTTTCAGTTAAAAGATAATGGTAAAGGCTGGACACGGTGGCTTGTGCCTGTAATCCCAGCACTTTGGGAGGCCAAGGCAGCCCGATCTCTTGAGGTCAGGACTTTGAGACCAGCCTGGCCAGCATGGTGAAACCCCGTCTCTACTAAAAATGCAAAAAAAAAAAAAAAAAAAAAAAAATAGCGGGGTATAGTGGCAGGCACCTGTAGTCCCAGCTGCTTGGGAGGCTGAGGCAGGAGACTCGCCTGAACCCGGGAGGCGGAGGTTGCAGTGAGCTGGGACTCTGTCTGAAAAACAAGACAAAACAAACAAAAAGCAGATCACCTACAAAGGAAAAGGAAACTGAATGTGAGTGGCCTTCTCAGTAGCAACAGTGAAAGTGAGAAAACAGCAAAGCAGTGCATTCAAAGATCTAAATGAAAAGTGTTTCCAGCGAAGCCCTACTCTTAGCCAAAGTAACAACCAAACAGGAGGGGAAAAGAAAACCATCTTCACACACACAGTCTTAGAGATTTTACCTTTCACATAACCTTTCCTCCCCAGGAAACTATTGGAGAACGTAATCCACGAAAATGAAGGTGTGCACATGTCAAGATGGCAACCTGGGATTCGGGGAGCAGAGGTGAGAACACAGGAGAGGGAAGGAAGCTTGGGGTGATGGTGAGGGGACTCCACCACAGCAGTGCTGCGGGCTGGGAACAGCCCAGGATGTGGCCGGAAGACACAGTGCTCCAGAAAAGAAGCCTCCCCCCAACGAATCATTCATAGATTCAGTCATATGTTTCACAGCTCTGTCGTAGTTTAGGAAAGGATGTATAATGGCTTGAGAGAAATCTAAGCAAATCAACAACAGAGGCAATTTTTAACTCCAAAAAGAAATTTGTACCAAAATAGAACTATGCTACGCTATGTGAACACTTAATAGTGCCAAGCACAGTGGCTCATACCTGTAATCCCAGCACTTTGGGAGGCCAAGACGGAAGGATCCCTTGAGCCCAAGTGTTCGAGACCAGCCTGGGCAACATAGCAACACTTCATCTCTATAAAAAATGAACAAAATTAGTCAAGCATGGTGGTGCACGCCTATAGTCACAGCTACTTAGGAGGCTGAGGTGGGAGGATTGCTTGAGCCCAGAAAGTCAAGGCTGCAGCGAGCCAAGATTGTGCCACTGCACTACAGCCTGGGTGACAGAGTGAGACCCTGTTTCGAAAAAAAAAAGTAGGACTTGAGAAATCTTTTTACAATTGTAAGCCTACAAATTTCACTTTTTAAACAATTCACCTGTATTTATTTGATTAGAAAATTGTCCCAGCTACTTAGGAAGCTGAGGCAGGAGGAAGGCTTGAGCCCACGAGTTCAGGTCCAGCCTGGGCAACATAGTGAGACTCTGTCTCTAAAAAAAAAAACCAAAAAAATTAAATTTAACATGATTAATCAAAGAACAGAAGTAGAATGAATACACTCCAAATCAGATAGCAGAAACATGGAACTAGAGTGCAGATATGACAGATGCCTGGGTTGGTGAATTGGTGGACAGATATGGTAGATCTAGCTTAATACCCATCTCAGTATCTTTCCACAGTCCTTCTTACATTGCAGAAGCTGAAAGCTGAACCTACATTCCCTTGTGACAGGGATTTTGGACACAATTTTGGTTTTTCCGATCATTTCCTCTCATGAGATGTATAAGGTGGAAGTGATGTGGAGTCTGTGTGTGCTATTTACGCTGGGGAGTGCTGTGACGGAGGTGTTTGATATTTTTCTTTTTGTCGTTGTTGAGAGGGAGTCTCTCTTTGTCACCCAGGCTGGATGGAGTGCAGTGGCACAATCTTGGCTCACTGCAACCTCCGCCTCCCAGGTTCAAGCAATTCTCCTGCCTCAGCCTCCCAAATAGAGTAGCTGGGACTCCAGGTGTGCGCCACCATGCCCAGCTAATTTTTATTGTATTTTTTATATTTTTAGTAGAGATGAGGTTTCACTATGTTGGTCAGGCTGGTCTCGAACTTCTGACCTCAGGTGATCCATCCACCCACCTCAACCTCCCAAAGTGCTGGGATTACAGGTGTGAACCACTGCGCCCTGCTTTTTTCCCTCTGTCTTCCAGGCTGGAGTGCAGTGGTGCAATCTTGACTCACTGCAACCTCCCCATCCAGGGTTCAAGCAATTCTCCTGTCTCAGCCTTCCTAGTAGCTGAGACTATAGATGCATGTCACCATGCTCGGCTAATATTTGTATTTTTAGTACAGACGGGATTTCACTGTATTGGTCAGGCTGGTCTCGAACCCCTGATCTCAAGTGATCTGCTGCCTTGGTCTCCCAAAGTGCTGGGATTACAGGTGTGAGCCACCTCGCCTGGCTAGTGTTTGGTATTTCTGCAGTGGCTTCTCATCATGACGATATGGTTCAAGAGTTGGTAAGTGTAGAGTTGGCTTTCCAATTTAGTAGACAGCTTCCTGATTTCAAAAGTGGCAGTGTCTCCTTTGGTGGCTCAGTTTTGCAGCATAGCTCTCAAAGTCATTCCTGAAAGTTCAACTTGGAGGCTGGTGCTTCAGCCCTCCAAACAAGTCCAGAAGCCATTTTACACCCTGTAATAAATCCTTTTGTACTTAAACCATCTAGAATGGTTCTGTTCTCTGCAACTGGACCCAGACAATGTAACAGGAAAGCAGAAAAAAAAAAGTAAAGAAAAAAAGCCAGGCGCAGTGGCTCACACATGTCATCCCAGCACTTTGGGAGGCTGAGGCAGGCAGATTACCTGAGATCAGGAGATGAAACCAGCCTGACCAACATAGTGAAACCCAGTCCCTACAAAAATACAAAATAGTTGGGCTTGGTGGTGAGGGCCTGTAATCCCAGTTACCTGGGAGGCTGAGGCACAAGAATCACTTGAGCACAAGAGGCGGAGGTTGTAGTGAGCTGAAATCATGCCACTACACTCCAGCCTGTGTAACAGACCAAAACACCATCTAAAAAAAAAAAAAAAAAAAAAAAAACCATGGTAAATAACACAAAATACAACAGAAAAAATAAAAATAAATCCAATTTTAATTAATAAAATAGCTAAATTCTAGGTAACAGAGATATATTTTTAGATTAAATGTTCTAAAAAAGTCCAGCTGTATGCTATGTCTGAGAGACAGGTGAAAAACATAATGGAATATTATTGTATAAATGAATTGACACTAATATATCTTGAAAAATAATGGTGAATGGAAAAAGTTGCAAAATGATTATGATGTCATTTTTGTAAAGTTTAAAAACATTTATTCCATATAGCATTGCTGAATCTCTACATCATATGTAATAAAAGTATAAAAATACAAACTGGAATGATATCTACCAACTTGAGTACGGTGACTGTCTCTGGGGAGGAAGAAGAAATGAGAGTGGGGCCATCACTGTGTCTAATTTTGTATGTCTTTAATAAATTCCAAGTACATGCAGCAAAATGTATTGCTGTTTCATCTCGATAGTAGTGGGCGTGGGTGGTATTAATATTATTTTCTGTACTCTTCTGAAGGCCTCTAATATTTCCCACTTTACAAAACACTGACACATACTCAGGGCTCTCCTGGACATCTTTGTGCACATCAACATTCATGCTGAGCTTTTGGACTCCAAAGAGGAAACTCGCCGGGAGTCGTGGCCCATGCCTGTAATCTCAGCACTTTGGGAGGCCAAGGCAAGCAGATCGCTTAAGCCCAGGAGTTCGAGACTAGCCTGGGCAAAATAGCGAGACGCCATTGCTACAAAAACATTTTTAAACTAGCCGGGCGTGGTGGCTTCCGCCTGTGGTCCCAGCTATTCGGGAGGCAGGAGTGGGAGGACCGCTTGCGTCTGGGAGGTCAAGGCCGCATGGAGCCGAGATCGTGCCACTGCACTCCAGCCCGGGCGACAGAGCGAGACATCTCTCCACGCCCCCAAAAGAAGGGGAAACTCGCGGAGGCTGAGCGCTGGTTTTCCCAGGTGGGGTGGGCACCTGCTGAAGCTGCCACAGGCGTGAGGAGGCCCCAGGGAGACCTGGAAGGAACCTGGAAAGGGGCCCGGGGCTGTGGAGCGCAGGCTGCGGCAGGGCCGGATGCTGCCTGTGGTCTGTGCAGAACGCGAGGCCGTTTTTAAAGCTGAGATACAGCTTTGGTTGACGGGGGCGGGTAGGGGTGGGGGTGAGAGGTCAGGAAAACAGGCGGGAGGCCAGGGGCCTGGAGCGGCAGGGCTGAGGGCAGACGTTCGGCCTCAGGCGGAATGAGCGCACCCCTGAGGGGCCCGAGGTGACCTGCTGGAGGTCCGGTGGCCCGGGTTCCACCCTGAGGAGAAAATCTTCGTAATTGGGCGGGGGGAGGGGGATGCGGGCACAGGCCGTGTTCTCCACGTCGCGCAGACTCAGGGGCCGGCCCCGGGTCGCAGAGGCTCCGTGGAGCGGCACCGCAGCGGCCCCCTTATAGCGGGTCTGGAGCCAGGCTGGGGAGCGGGGAGCGGGGAGCGGGGAACGGCCCTCAACCCGGGAGCGCGGGGCCCGGGAGAGCGCCGGGCCAAGGCGGGCGGGAGGCCGAGGCCGAGGCCGGGGCGGGGCGGGGCGGGGCAGGGCGGGGCCCGGCGCGGGGGGCGGACCTCGGCGCGCTCCCGGCCGCTCGCTGGCTCCCGGGCCGCGCGGCTCCTCTGCCGGGTCGCGCTGGACGACAGGCTTCGGGCGGCGGCCTGCGGACAGACGGGAGGGCCGAGGCGCAGGCCCCGCCGCCGCGGTCTCACGCTTCTGCTCGCGTCGGGCCCGCGCCATGGCCGCCTCGCCGGGCTCGGGCAGCGCCAACCCGCGGAAGTTCAGTGAGAAGATCGCGCTGCACACGCAGCGACAGGCCGAGGAGACGCGGGCCTTCGAGCAGCTCATGACCGACCTCACCCTGTCGCGGGTAAGGGCCTGGGCCGGCGCGGGCGGGGGCGGCCCTGGTCGCGGGCGGGACCCGCGCGGCGGGTGAGAGGTCCCGGGGCCGAGGCGATGGCGGGGCCGGGCGGGGGCCGCGCCCGGGAACCGGCGGCTGGGAGCGGAGCCGGAGCGGCCGCGGCCTCGGGGCTTCCCCGCCTGGCGGCACCCGCTAGCGGTTCGCGATCCCGGGCGGAGGTGGGTGGGTCGTCGGGCCCCGCGTGCGGTGAGATGGGCCGGGGTGAAGCCCGCGAAGGCGGGCGGCCGGACGGGGGCGGCCTCAGGGGGCGGGAGGAGGACGGGGAGCCCCGAGAGGAAATCGCGAGCTGCGCGGAGGCCGGCCGGGCGGTGCGGCGCAGCTTCTGGTCGCTCCGAACATCCCCAGCAGCGAGCCTTGCCGTGGGGCCGGCGTGGAAGGCCGCGGACACCCCAGGGTGCCACGCGCCCGTGGGGGGAACTCTGAGCACAGGTCCGTCTGGGGCCGGCCCTGGGGTGACTCGGGGTGTGGGAACCACGACGGGATTCCGTGTTGAGGTTGAGGCTCCGCTCCTTCTATTTCTTGGAGGTGCTTTATCGGGTCCAGTTGACTTGGTTGGGCGCCGGATATTTAGTGAGAACTGACAAGGGTCGCTGGTGACTGGGGAGGGACCCGGAGGATTGAGTAAGGCGCGAGCCGGGACAAACACCTGGTGAGGTTAGTTCACTGCTGAGCGAGGCAGTGGAGGATGGAGAGCCAACCCGAGTGCCCCGCAGGACTGCAGAGAAGGAGATCAGCAGCAGTAAACGCTGGCCTTGACGATCCTGAATACTGACCTTGGAGGACCATCGGGAGGATGGGGGAGGATCTGCAGATACCAGGGGGCCGAGGTGGGGGAGGCGGCTGGAAGGAGAGCTGAGAGCAGAGTTGCAAACCAGCTGAGTTGCAGACACGTTATTTTTTGGCCAGCGCAGTGTTTGGGAAAAATTCTTGAATCTGTTGCCAAAATTTTTAAATTGGAAGACTTCCACACAAAATCCAAATTTCCTCATTTATTTATATATATTAAAAATCGGAAGACCTGGTAACACTAATCCTGAATTCCTACCGACCGCCTGGAGCTGGGTGATGGGGGCCCTTTCAAAAGGAGCAAGAACTCTAGTTTGCCACCGTTTACTCTCTGCCACAGTCCCCCAAGGGGAGGCTAGGTGACAATTGGCATTTATACTCATGACGGTGTTTTCTTTCAGTGAAGTTAAGGAAAAAGTGAAATATTTCCTATACTTAGATTTCTGTTCACATCGAGAAAAAATAAATACATACAGAGAGAAAGAAGCTGAATATTTCAAGAGAATGTTTTCTTATACCCTATCAGCTTCTCTCATTTATTACCTGGCTGGCATCCGATGGTATTTACATTTGTGACCTTGGTTAGATTCAGGGATGAACTCGGTAAGCTCAGAGCACATTGAAAAGAATGGGTGTGTGAAAGCTGAGGATTAGTGTTGGGGCCTGTATTGTTATGTGTCATTTAGATACATACTGTATATTGTTATGGACAAATGCATTGTATATGTCTGTATACCTGTGGCACATCCACTCTTCCACCCCATTCATGAATCTCCTTTAAAATATCCCTGACAGATGAGGTCATGAGTCATGTACAGACTGTTTTAAAGGCAAATTATTTTTCATAGATTCTCACTGTTGACTTACTTTCAAGTAAAAAAAAGGTGTTTTCTTACTTTCAAGAGACCATGCTATAGCTCAGGGTCTCTTCAATTTAGCAAGCCTAATCAACTGTGGCCCATATGATAATTCAGTCACCACTTTATTGTAATTACTGCAAAATTATGGTGTCATTTTTGGCCTTCACCTGGTACAGGGAATCATTTACATGTTAATTCTTTATGTGTTTTCTTCTTGGCCGGTTATAAGTAAAGTAATACTGCTTGGCTCCACCGTATTCATAAACACATCTATAAATGATAACACTGAATTTGCCTACTAATGTTTGCTTATTTAAAATTTATGGATTGTTTTCATAAAGAAGTCATCAAATTAGAACACTTCTCATAGCAAACTCTTAGATTCCCAGTGTGTCTATGAAGGCCACATCTCTAAGGATCCAAAGATCCCAGTTGGAGAAGTATCCACCTAGTTCATAGTTGGTAATTGGATGGCAGATATACTGACTTTCCATTACTAAACCATGACAGACATGCTAATTGATAGGGCAGACATTGCTGATCAATATAGGTGCCCTTTCCCCTCTGAGCCTGTGTTGGGCTTCAAGTCCTCTACATAAAGCAATCCTTTAGAGTTGGAGTTAAATCCTGTTCACCTGATGCATTGGATAGACTGGATTGCGGAGAATTTTCTCTAGCTTTAAAAGTCCATGGCCGGGTGTGGTGGCTCATGCCTGTAATCCCAGCACTTTGGGAGGCTGAGACGGGTGGATCACCTGAGGTCAGGAGTTCAAGACCAGCCTGGCCAACATGGTGAATCCCTGTCTCTACTAAAAATACAAAAAATTTTAGCTGGGCATGGTGGCAGTCACCTGTAATCCCAGCTACTCAGAAGGCTGAGGCAGGAGAATCGCTTGAACACAGGAGATGGAGGTTGCAGTGAGCCGAGATTGCACCATTGCACTCCAGCCTGGGTGACAGAGTGAGACTCCATCTCAAAAAAATAAACAAAAGAAGTCCAGTGTTATCAGGAAGCAGTGGGAAATTTTGAGAAGGGAGTCTAGGAGGAGTAGTTAAGTGGTGACACCTGGAATGGTAAAGTGAGGGACAAAAGTGGAGGCAGGTGTGCCTGGGAAGAGGCTGTTATGTTGTTGGTTTTTTAATGTATTCATTTGCCAGTATTTGAGTGCCCACTATGTTGTTGTTGCGTGTGTGTGTGTCAGGGAGGAGGGTGAACACATGGGGCAGTCCTTCAGAGATCTTACTAATTTGTCCCATATATTTACTTATTGAGTGAGCCCTTAGTGTGTGCCAGGGGTTAGGGTGGACACTGGGTATATAGTAATGAGCAAGTGAAACACAGTGTCCTAATGGATTTTAGGATTTAACGAGGAAAACGTTCATTTAATAAGACGCATTTTGATGAATATCACCAAAGCAGAAGTAGGTAGAGCTCTGGACACGTGTGGTAGGGAGTTCTTACCTCTTCCAGTGGCCTAAAGGCTCAGTGGGAGTCAGGGGGGCACTCAAGGATTTGTGTGTTGAGGGAGGGAATATGTTGCAGGTACAGGGAACAGAGCTTCAGTAAGGGGATGAGGAGGGTGATACTAGATGAGGCTGGAGGTGTCCACAGGGATCAGATTATAGAGACAAGATTTGGAACTTGATCCTAAGGACAATGGAGAGTCACTGAAGGGGTTGGACCACCAGAGATCTGCATTTTTAGAAGATTCCTCTGGCTCCAGCATGGTGAATAGAGGAGGAGGGTTTTAGTAGGAGATATGATAGTGGCGTTTATTAAGATGGTGGCAGTTGGGAGGCAGAGCGGTGAGCAGATTGATACTTAGGAGGTGGAAAGGACTGGATTTTGTGAATGGGTGAGGAAGGTGGGAAAGAGGGAGGGCTTGAACCATTTCAGGGTGTCCTTCATTAAGAGGAGGAGCAGGTTTGGGCTGTGCGGAAATGCTGAGTTGGAGGTGCCTCTGAGGCAGGTGGGTAGAGATGATCCAGCAGGTAGCTGTTTAGATGGCTTTGGAGCTTGAGAAGGAATGCTGGGCTACCGAAAACGAGGGAATTTTTGATATGTAGCCACAGAAGTAGATTTGGCTGGCTAGGAAGAATTGATGGAACAGATATTGTAAACTGGGGCCTGAGTTCTGTATTTGGGCCTCTAACATGATTTTGGTTTTGGCCCAAAATGTGGTTAGTTGGTTGGTTTTAATTAAGGCTAACAATGAATATTGTTTTGCCTGTAATCCCAGCACTTTGAGAGGCTGAGGTGCACAGATCGCTTGAGCCCGGGGGGTTCTACACCAGCCTGGGTAACATGGTGAAACTCCGTCTCTAAAAAAAAAAAAATACAAAAGTTAGCCGGGCGTGGTGGCACGTGCCTGTAGTCGGAAGGCGGAGGTTGCAGTGAACTGTGATTGTGAGCCTGCACTCCAGCCTGGGCAACAGAGACCCTGTCTCCAAAAAAATGAATGTTGGGATTTTATAGTAAAATCTGGACTTTGGCTTCTTTTGAAAAATTAGATAATTTAACGACACTAACCTGACATTTCTGGTTGGCAGCAATTGCCTGAAGCCGAATGGTGGCTGCCCCAGTAGAAAGCCAATGAATGTGGTCTTCAGTTTGCTACAGGCCCCATCACCCTCAAAGGTATTCTTTGCAGTGATTCCAGATGCGTTCACTTAGAGTCCCTGCTTGACAGCTGTAGGCAGTTGAGTTTATGACCCTTGTCAGAAAGGGAACCGTGAAGAGGGCCTAGGAGGAGCCCAAGAAACGATGCTATTTGAAAGGGAGGCGGAGGAACCAGCAAAGAAGGCTTGAAGATCAACCAGAGGGCCAGGAGAAAGCCGGGAGGACTCCTGTGAAGAGGAGGGAATGCCGACCAGCTGCACCCAGTGCTGCTGACTTGGGCAGATGTGTCCTTTGGTCTAGTCATGTGGGGGTCATCGGTAACCTTGGTGAGAGATGCTGCATTCTCAGGGTGCTGGGTGAAAGGTTAATTGTAAGTCGTTGAGGAGTGGATGGGAGGGAATGGAGATAGGGTTGGAAATTTCTAGAAGTTTGGCTATGAAGAGCAACTTGTGTTGAGGAACAAGACTAACTCAGCATATCAACCTGGAGTGTTGATTTGACTTGAATATTTGGGAAGACTCATTATTTTCATGTGAAAATAAATAATAGATAAGACAATAGTCATAGATTAGTGGGGTCTCAGAATGGAGGAGAGAGAGAAGATGGAAATAATAGGTTTGGGCTAAATATTGAGGACTTTGCTAGGCACTGGAATCCCTTTCATATGTTGTTAGCTCCCATAGTCCTCAAAATGACCCTGCAGTGTGTATCTCTGGAATGTTCCTCATTTTGTGGGTGACTAAACTGAGGCTTAGAAAGGTATAGTGGCGAAGCTGGGGTTTGGATCTGGCTGTCACAGTGAATGCCTGTATACTCACCTGCTTTAATTTCCCCCATGAGGATCTTCAGCTGCTTTTACTCCCCGCTGTAAGGTATCAGCATCACTTGTTGAAAAGACTTTTCTTTCCCCATTGAATTGCTGTGGCAGTTTTGTTGGAATCAGTTGGCCATATATGTGTTGGTTTATTTTGAGGCTCTCTTTTTCTGTTGCAGTGATTTGTCTTTCTCTCTTTTTGATAATAGCACACTGTCTGTATTACTGTAGCTTTATAATATGCCTTAAAACCTGGTAACCTAAGTCTTCTAACTTCTCTCCTTTTAAAAAGTGCTCTGGCCAGGTGCCATGGCTCACGCCTATAATCCTAGCACTTTGGAAGGCCGAGGTAGGCAGATCGCTTGTGCCTAGGAGTTATAGATCAGCCTGGGTAACATGGTGAAACCTGGTCTCTAGAAAAAAAAAAAAATTAGCTGGGCATGGTTGACACGCACCTGTAGTCAGGAGGCGGAGGCTGCAGTAAGCTGTGATTGTGACACTGTGCTCCAGCCTGGGCAATAGAGACCCTGTCTCCAAAAAAACAAACAAACAAAAATTGCTCTTACAACTCTAGGTCATTTGCACATCCATGAATTTTAGATTTATCTTGTCAATGCCTCTAAAAGGATCTGCTGGGATTTTGGATTGTAATCATGTTGGCTGTTGTGAGACTTCCTAGAAAAGGAATTAATGAGGCCTGGATCTCATTTTGTGTAGGCATTAAAGAAAATTCCACCAAGGTGTGTGACTGTAGGCCAAAGGTTGCTAACTGAGTAAGTGAGGCGGGTAAGGAAAATGAGTGGAGGAACCAGTAATGAGGTGATTGTGGCAGCTGATCCTGGGCCATGATGGAGGAATAACAGGGTACAGTGAGGAGCTGCCAAACCCTATCTAAGGGGGTGGCCTCTTCAGCTTCATCCAGTGATGCTTTACAAGAACACAGGTTCAGTGTTGTCTGATCTTTCAATCAGGAGAAGTTGGAAATCCAGATTTTTATGCAGTGCCCTAATTTTTTTCAATTGAAATTTAAAACACTGAATGGGTCCACATCTGGTAGGTAAACAGAACTCTAAGTGAAATGCAGTCCATGGGCTGCTAGCCGGTGACCTCAGCCCTAGGCTAATCATTCTTTGGTTCACATGTTCATCATGTGTAAACTTGAAGGTGTTGAAGACAGTCTCAAAATTCCTTTTCTAGCTCAATGCGTCTAAATTTCAAAAGAGGAAAAATGTCAGAATGTCTCAGTTTTAAGAGGTCGTTGAGAAGATCCGCAATAATGATAGTATCTTGAGAAGTTGTCCCCAGCTTTACATTTGACATACTGCTGTTGTGTCTGCATCACTTAATCCTCACTTCATCTTGTGAAGGAGGCTTCAGAGTCCAGGTTACAAAGTCATGTCATCCGATTCAAAGTCCAGTGCTGTTTTTTAACAGCCTTTGAAGGCTCGGGACATCGGTGCTTTGGGAGAGAGAGTGGTTGTGGGGGACCGTGAGATGGCCTTCTGCTCAGTTGAAGGCAGGTCCCTCTCTGAATATAGAACTCAGTTTGGTTGAAGTGTCAAGGCTTTTGGGGAAGAGTTGAGCCTTTGTTAACTCAAATTTAACTTTGATAAATTGATGCTTCAAGGAAGAAATCAAAGGCTTTAAATCAAGATGGCTGAGAATTTTGTCCAGAGAATTTCAGGAATAGTCAGATGCTTCTGGTAAGTACTTTTAGAATGTTAAGATTGAAAGCTGAGAGACTTCATTCCTATAACTCCACCCCTAGATGGAAGAAGCTCACGTGTTCCTGAGAAATCATGTTCGACTCTGAGATTTGGGTTTTGATTAATAGGTTTTAACTGTCTCCTTGTGCAGTATGTTCAAGAAATCAAATACAGCAGGTAGAAGAGAAGTTAAAGCAACTAAAGGATTTTGTATGCCTTTAAAATTTCCAAACAGGTGTAAGTCCTTACCTTTTGGAGATACATACTGAAATATGGAGTGAAAGAATGTTTGAGATTTCTTTCAGTGGGACACTGTGGGTAGTGGAGAGGGTAAAGATGAAAGAAGATTGGATATAAGTTGGTAATTGTTAAAGCTAGAAGATGGATAGATAGGGTTTCATTATACTTTATTTCACGAATACTATTTGAAATTTTTCATAATAAATGTAAAAATGAAACAATCAGAGAGCTTCATAGGTTAAAACAATGCTTTTGGTCAACCAAACTTCACTTTTTTTTGAGTTGGTAAATAGTATGATCATCAAGGTAAAGGTGGGACAAAGAAGAAGAGCATGGCAGAAACAGGCACATGGGCTTTGGTGGCTCAGCTTCCTGCCAGCCACGTGGCAAGTCACCGAACTTCGGAGTCTGGGTCTCTAGGTCTGTAATGGCAGGAGAATACAGTCTCATTTGCATGGTTGTGGGGAGGATTAGGGATGAAGTGGGCACAGTGTCTGAGAACAGCAACTGGCCCATCCTAGGGGCTTAGATCTGGTCATGTTTTGTTGGTAGAGACAGAGAGTTATGAAGGGTGAAAATCTGCCCTAGGCCTCTCATCTATAACCCTTTTCTTCTCTATATGAATTACAGTGCCAAGGGTTATGTAACCATGGAGCTAATTTATTATTTTAGAAACAGAACTCTTAAAGACCAGATCAGACCACTTTGAGGTTTACAAGAACTGTGACCAGTTTATTGCTTTTTGAAAAATGAAGTAAGGAAGAACTTACAGAAGAAGGGCATATTAAAATGGTGGATGCCATTTTACACCTACTGAATTTGCCTCCTTCCTTATCCCAATTAATGATAATATCCAGTGTCAGTGAGTTTCTTTGGTGAAACTTTCCTCATATGTGTATTAGTAAACCCTTTGGGAAAGCATTTTGGCAGTATATATTGAGAGCTACCAAAAGACCCATATCTAGAGATTTAGTAATCACTCTTTGGAATGTGTTCTAAGGAAATAATTCAGAAGAACTGTTATATAGCCATTAAAAATTATTCTGTAGTAGCATAGAAAAGGCTTATGATGTGAGCATGCTAGCTTGTATCTATCTCATGATCACAGCTATGCAGTTATTACCATAAATGTAAATCGAGACTGGAAAAGATCATGAAGATGGGAACATAGTTCATGTGTTAGGGTCGTGGATAGTGGCTTAGTTTTTCTTTCAGAAATTCTTTTATTGTTGTCAAAGATTATGCACACATGCCTAAACATACACACTCAAAGACCTTCCAAGAGTATGTTACTGTGATGGTTCATGGGACATTTGGAACATGGGTAAGCCATTTCCAAAAATAGAGTAATCAAAACCCAGAAAGCTCCGGAAACCTGAAAGTGTGATCATTTAAGTAGAGAAGAAATTGAAACCAAGACTTTCATTCTTGAACCGTTTCCCTACAAAATACTATACTCTGATGCTTCTTTTAAATCTTTGCTGTCATGTCTCAACGTTCTTGAAATTGCTTTGTTTCCAGGTTCAATTTCAGAAGCTCCAGCAACTGCGCCTTACCCAGTACCATGGAGGATCCTTACCGAATGTGAGCCAGCTGCGGAGCAGTGCGTCAGAGTTTCAGGTACTTCCAGATATGTACTTTCTTGAAGCTGAATGGAGTGTAAAAAGATAGACAAAGATTATCCCTAAAAAGATGAGATCTTGACGGATAAACTGGGCCTGGGTACAGCTCAGTCTTCTTTTGGAAAGTCCGCTTATATTCTCTCTCATAGTTTCTACAGTATATGATGGTGTTATTTCACAAATGGCTGAAGGCAGCACTGGCCAGTAGAATTATAACACAAGTATAAGTAATTTAAAATGTTCTAGTAGCCACATTAAAGAAGAAACTTGTCGGATTAATTTTAACTGTAGTGGTGGCTCATGCCTGTAATCCCAGTGCTTTGGGAGGCCAAGGCTGGTGGATCACCTGAGGTCAGGACTTTGAGACCAGGCTGGCCAACATGGTGAAACACTGTCTCTACTAAAAATAAAAAATTAGCTAGTTGTGGTGGCACACAACTATAGTCCCAGCTCCTTGGGAAGCTGAGGCATGAGAATTGCTTGAACCTGGGAGGTTGCAGTGAGCAGAGATCATGTACTCCAGCCTGGGTGACAGAGTGAGCATGTCTCAAAAAAATTAAATATTTAATCCAGTATATCTAAAATATAATAGTTTTAACATACAATCAGCATAAAAAAAAGTTGAGATACCTCATATACTTTTTTGTACTAAGTCTTTGAAATCTGTTGTGTATTTTATACATAAAGCATGCTTTAATTTGGAATAGCCACATTTCACTAGTTTAATGTGGCTAGTGGCCACCACATGAGACAGTGCCAGTGTAAGGCACAGATAAATGGTCTGTACTGCATTTAGATTACTACAATGTCCTAGGGTGCTTTCATCATTCATATCACTGGAGAGCCTTGTTCAAAACAAGGTGGAATTGGTGTTTCAGACAGTGGTATATGGTGCTGTTGTTAAGATCTGAATTAGATCGGCTTCAATATCCTAGTCTCTGAAACATTACGAGCCTGTCATTCTCATTATGCAATTTAAAATTTGATGTTAAAGTTGAGATATAAACTTTTTTTTTTTTTTTCTAATTTTATAAATTCAGGGGCCATGCTAATCTTCTCTGTATCGTTCCAATTTTAGTATATGTGCTGCCGAAGCGAGCACAGATATAAACTTTAAGATGAAGCATAACTTGATTATTTGGATGCCTGACCATTTTAAAATCACTGCCTCATTTATTTGTGATAGAAGCTGGGTCCCCTTTTTTGATGATGTCAGATAAAGCCAAATGTATTATTTAAACTGGGACTTCCATTTGAGAGTGCTAATAGGAACTCCAAATATAATGGTGATTAGAAAAAGTACAATATGAACATATTTGTACCCTATTACACTGGAATCTTGTCTTCGATATAATGACAATGGACTCTACCATATTACTGCCTCTTTTAGAGATCTTTCATATATCAAACCACCTTATATATTAACCCATTGGGTCATTTAGTATCCAAATAATGTAGGTCTCTGCCATATGCTGGATTTAATATTTCAGGAAATACAGCATTGTGCAAGTTTGCTGTGTCTGCGATCCCATTTTTTTGCTATTTTATGGTCAACTTTAGCGGAATATAGAATTTACTATGATATTTCCCTCCCATTGTTGGGGGAATGGGATAAAATGATAATTCCTGGCCTTCCCAGGATTCTTTTTTTTTTTTTTTGGAGACAAAACCTCACTCTGTTGCCCAGGCTGGAGTACAGTGGCACAATCTTGGCTCACTGCCACCTTCATCCCCCAAGGTTCAAGCAATTCTCCTGCCTCAGCCTCCTGAGGAGCTGGGATTACAGGTGTGCACCACCATGGCCGGCTAATTTTTGTATTTTTATTAGAGACAGGGTTTCACCATGTTGGTCAGGTTGGTCTTAAACTCCTGACCTCAAGTGATCCACCCACCTTGGCCTCCCAAAGTGCTGGGATTACAGACGTGAGCCACTGCACCTGGCCCCAAGGATTCTTTTCATAGTTTTTTTTTTTTTTTTGACAACAATCACAGAATACTTGGAAGTATAGTCTACATAATTTTTTATTTTTTTTTTTGAGACCGAGTCTCTTTCCGTCACCCAAGCTGGATTGCAGTAGCTCGATCTTGACTCATTGCAGCCACCAACTCGTGAGTTCAAGTGATTCTCCCACCTCAGCCTCCTGAGTAGCTGGGATCATAGGCGTGTGTCGCCACACATGGCTAATTTTTGTATTTTTAGTAGAGACAGGGTCTTACCATGTTGGCTAGGCTAGTCTCGAACTCCTGACCTCAAATGATTCACCCACTTCGTCCTCCCAAAGTGCTGAAATTACAAGCATGAGCCACTATGCTTGGCTGACATAACTGTTTTTTCACTTGAGAATAAGTTACTGACCTGATACCTCATCATCCCCAAATATTTCACTTTGTTGCCCCATTACCCCCAGATATTTCACTGTTTTTCCTACAAGCAAAGAAACTCTGTATAACCAAAATACAGCCATCAAGGTAAGAAAATTAACAGTGATCCATTATTACAATCTGATCTTCAGACCTCATTCACCACGTCTGACTACTGTCCTCTATAGTAAAAGGATTCAGTTCAGAATCACGTTCAGTTATTGGCTGCCACCTCCTTTAGTCTGAAGCAGCTCTTCAGCCTTTTGTTTTTGACATGAATTCAAGTACTCTTGACTTTTGTGATCTTGTTACTTTTAAAGATTACAGGCCAGTTTTTTTGTAGATACAAGCCCTCAGTTGGCATCTGCCTGACATATCTTTGTGCTTTGATTCAGACTATGCATCTTTGGTGGGAATAACACAGAAGTGATGCTGTTATGGTATCATATTAGGCGCATGATTTCGATGTGTCCTATTAATGATGATATTCTCTTTTATCAGTTAAGGTGGTGTCCACTAGTCATGGTGGCTCCTGCCTGTAATCCCAGCTACTCAGGAGGCTGAGGCTAGAGAATCACTTGAACCTGGGAAGGAGAGGTTGTAGTGAGCCGAGAGTGTGCCATTGCACTCCAATCTGGGCAACAAAAAGTGAAACTCCATCTCAAAAAAAAAAAAAAAGGAAAAATACCGGGAACTTTGGCTCTGACCGGTAACCAAGCACTTTGGAAGGCTGAGGTGGGCAGATCACCTGAGGTTGGGAGTTCGAAACCAGGCTGACCAACATGGAGGAACCCTGTCTCTACTAAAAAGTACAAAATAAAAAGTGCAAAATTAGCCAGGCATGGTGACACATGCCTGTAGTCCCAGCTATTTGGAGGCTGAGGCAGGAGAATCGCTTGAACCTGGGAAGTGGAGGTTTTGGTGAGCTGAGATTGTGCCATTGCACTCCAGCCTGGGCAACAAGGGTAAAAGTCTGTCTCAAAAAAAGAAGAAAATGAAAAGACCAGATGTGGCACATGCCTGTAGTCCCGGCTACTTGGGAAGCTGAAGTGGGAGGATTGCTTGAGCCCAGAGAGCAGAGGTTTCAGTGAGCGCAGATGGTACCACAGCACTCCAGCCTGGGTGACACAGCCAGGCCCTGTCTCAAAAAAAAAAAAAAAAAAAGGTGGTGTGTGTCAGGCTTCTCCATTCTACAGTTACTCTTTTCACCTTTGTAAAGAATAAATATTTTTGAGGAGATACTTTATCCTGATCTTCATTAAACTTTCAATCTATACATTCATTTATTTATCTCTCGGTGTATGGTTTTATGATTTTCTATTATATTCTATTATAATCTGTTATTTGATTTTATATTTTGATATCTATTATGATTTTCTATTTTATTCTATTGTAATCTATTGTAATCAATTTTTATTTATTTTTGAAGTGATGAAATCACAGATTTATTGAAAAGAAAATACATGCTACAGAGTAGGAGTGGGCTTGAGCAAGCTAATTTATTATTTTTATTTTGATCTTCACATTTTCCCCAATTAGGCTGGTAGGCGCCCTCTTCTGAACTGAGAAAAATTTTTTAAAAACTGAGGAGAATCCTGGAGCACAGATTTTTTTTTTTTAAGTAAACTTTTTTGAGGTATAATTTACATACAATATAATTTATACCTTTTTAAGGTATATAGCTCTATGCCATATTATCACCACCACAATGAACATGTAGAATAGTTCCATTACCCCAAAAGGTTCCCTCGTGTCTCTTTGTAAGTATTCTCCACTCCCTCCTCCAGCCTCTGGAAACTCTGGAAATCTGTAGTTTTAACTCTTGCAGTATCCCCTTAGTGGAATCAAACATCCGTAGTCTTTTGAGTTCTTCTCTAACTTAGCATGTTGCATTTGAGATTCATCTGAGCTGTCACATATATTAGATTCCCAGGGCTGCTGTAACCGAGTACCACAAACTTGGTGCCTTAAAACAACAGAAATTTAGTTTCTCAAGTTCTGAGTCCAGAAGTTGGAAATCATGGTGTCAGCAGCACCATGAGCACTGTGGGGAGGAATCCCTCCTTGCCCCTTCCTACTTCTGTGGGCTGCTGGCAACCCTTAGCTCATAGCTCCATCACTTGCTCTTTGCCTCTGTCATCACACAACTTTCTTCCTTGTCTGTGACTCTGTGTCTAAATCTTCCTCTCCCTTCTCTTGTAAAGAACTAGTCCTTGGATTTAGGGCCCACCCTAATCCAGTATGATCTCACCTTTGCTTGATGACATCTGCAAAGATTCTGTTTTCAGGTAAGGTCACATTCACAGGGTCTGGGGGTTAGGACTTGAACATACCTTTTTTGGTGGCCATAATTTAACCCACTGCATTGCATTGATCAGTGGTTCATTTCTTTTTGTTGCTGAGTAGAATTCCATTGTAGGGATGTAGATAATTTGTTTATCCATTCATCAGTCAGTTGATGGCCATTTGGATTGTTTCCACCTTTTGGCAGTTATGAATAAATACTATATAAACATTCACATGCAGTTTTTGTGTAAGTACCTAGTAGTGGAATTACCAGATCATACGGTAAGTGTATATTAACTTTAGCTTTATAAGAAATTGCCAAGCTGTTCTCCAAAGTGACTCTACTATTTCACATTCTTACCAACAGTGCATGAGAGTTCCAGTCCCTGTATCTTCTCTAGCACTTGGTATTTCAGAGTTTCAAAAAAATTGTGGTAAAAAAACATAACATAAAATTTACCATCTTAACTATTTTTTTAAAGTAGTTTCTTGGTATCTTCTAAAACCATTTTTAAATGTATACTTCAGTGGTATTATGTACATTCATATTGTGCAACCTATCTCCAGAATTTTTTCTTTTTTTCTTTTTTTTTAGAGAAAAGGAAAAAGAAAGAAAAAATAGAATGGAAGAGAAAGAAAGAGGAAGAGAAAGAGGGAGAGAGAATGGGATTCTTGTTTTATTGCCCAGGCTAGAATGCAGTCTAAACTTGGGTATTGAAAACCTCTTTTATGCCAATAATTGTGCTTAACAATGGAGACAGGAAGGAAT
>CAUYQU010072149.1:0-50963 GCA_963574635.1 Cheracebus regulus
CCAGGGACCCCTGACCAGAATAATATGAAATTACCATAATTTCTCAATTTCTAGTGCCACACACATAAATTGCATCACACACACACACACACACACACACACACACACACACACACACACACACACACACACACACACACACACACACAGAGGCAGGCTTACCTACCTCTCAGAAAATTGAACAGATTCAACAAGAACAAATAGTAATTAATGTGTTCCTTAATGGCTAGTGAATAATAATGTTAACTAAAACATAAACAAGTATTATTTTTAAACCCACCATTGCCCTCCCCACCAAATATTTAAATCATGAAGTCTAAACTGACAGAACAGCAAATTAATATAGTCCTTTGGGAAGGAAATCTGGTGATACATATTAGAAATCAATCCTGTTATTTGTCGCTTTTTTAAAAAAATTACAAAAAATAATTACAAAATGCTGTTTCATAAATCATAGTATATTCTTAGAATAAATACTATGTAAACACTTTAAAAATGAGATGCTTATATGAGAACTAGCTTTGAAGGAGACACAAGGTATTTACAAATTATTATATTGAATGACAGCTAGTATTTGTGGAACACCTATGTACTAGGGCTGTGCTGACTGACTGTACACCTGTTTAATTTTATAATAACCTTACAAGGGAGGTGGCATACTAACCTCATTTAACAAATAAAAATGGAAGCAGAGGCTTAAGTTTATTATCTAGTATCACTGAAGGAGGACATAGCAGAATCAGGATTTAAAACCACGAAACTTGGATTTCAGAACCTATATTTCCACTCACTGTGCCAGTGTGTCATCAAGTATATATACTTTTGAATAAATTATTATTTAATATGCATCAATATTATATATTTCTTAATATACAGCAATGTACATAAAACATCAATGTTATGTATTTATGTAATATACATCAACGTATGAGTTCACAGCTCTTATCACTAAGGATTTTTGGATTTCTTTAGTAAATTTTAAGAAAACTGTTATGAATTAACAGTACAGATGATATAAATATATGGCAAAAGTAACAAGGAGGCACATCAATGACTGAAAGTTTGGAGAACAAAACTCTCACCTTCTCAAAAGGTACTTTCTTCTTTAAATGCTGCAATATTGTATGAAAGTTTCACAACAATTACGTATTATCTCAAAGAGTTTTTTCAAAAAAAAATACCTGCCCCCGAAACATTTTTCAAATAAAACAAGAGTAAAGGCACTATCTTAGTATGTACTCTCAGAAACTAGAAACATCCTTCTTATCTAACATAAGAGTTAAGTACAGTTATCAACTTGATTAAATAGTCCTTAATCATTAAATTAATGACAATAAGTGAGATCATATTATACTGCCAATTGTTACAAGAGCCTGAGTATACATATGCCATATATCATGATAAAGCCTCTTCAGACCCAAAATTAAAGATGAAAAGAGAAATGAAAACAGGAAGAGATGATATAAGGCTTGCCCCTCAACTAATTTACTCTAATACTATCTTTGTAATGCATGTGTTCAAAACAAAACAGTGCTACAATGAGCATCTAGGTTAAAACTGTTACTAGAGGCAACTCCAGAATACAGTATGCTCCTTGACGGAAAGACCTGCTAGTGAGAACCGACCCCTTCCCATATTCATCTATAAATTTAGCACAATTCTAATAATAATCTCACTGGGATTTGTCTTAAAACTCATCTAAATAATTCTAAAATTCACCAGAAACAGTAAATCCATGGGAATAGCTAAGAAAAATTTCAAAACGAGCGTATTTGCCCTATCAGACATCAAACTTCTATAAAGAGCCACAGGGGAGGGAAGGTAATGGAATAAACACAGACAGACCTGTCACTGGAACAGAACTGAGAATCCAGAAAGAGCCTTATGGATGCAGGAAGACCTTGTGGCATTTGAAATATGAACAGGTCAGTAAACTGAGAGACACAAAAGCCTAACCATTTGTAAAAATGTTAGATTCCTATCCTCACACTAGACACAAAAGGAAATTCCGAAATACAAACTAAGTGAGCTCAGTGTGAAAAAAATTTTTTCACATAAAATATATGAAAAATTTTTAAAGATAATCTTGGGATGGTAGAGATTTTGCTAAATGATAAAAAAAAAGCTATAAAGAAGTGAAAGATTTTCAAGTTGAATAATGAAGAAGTTTTTTAAATGAAAGATCTGACCACATAAGTTAAAAATTCTATATAAAGACACCATTAACAAAATTAAAAGACAAGTAACAAATGAGGAGAAAATATGTGTAACACATATAACAAAAGATTAATCATTGTGATATCTAAAGAACTCCTAAAAAGCAGTAAGAAGAAAAGATAAACAACCCAGAAGGGGGAAAAATGGGCAAAGGTATGAACAGGCAATATCCATAAGACTAATGTCACACCTAATAAACTACAATCTAGGGGATTAAAGAAGTCATGTTTTTTAAAACAAATTACACATATTTACATGATATCAGAATGGGAAATGCCCTCTAAACTTGAATCTACAGACAAAAATGACTAAAATTTTCATAGACTTAAAAAGACCTTTGTACTAGCATTTGTCTAAATCAATGTGAAAAATTCTAAGATTTATCTAAGCAGGAGAAGAAATAGAGTTAATAAAAACATGAAAACCTCATTATTAAACAAGGTGATTATAAATTTAAAAAATAATTTTTTAACATGTGAAAACCATTAAACCTCGCTGATGCTTGGGGAAAATGCAAATCAAAACAATGACATGACAGTTTTCATATATCATATTGGCAAATATCTAAAAAGAATGCCCAATACTGGCAAGGGTACAGGGCACCCAATATTCTCTTACATTACTGGTGGAATTTTTAACAACATGGGAAAATAGCTGTGATATGTTTGTCTGTTTGTTGTTTTTTTGAGACAGAGTCTCACTCTGTCACCCACGCTGGAGTACAATGGCACAATCTTGGTTCACTGTAACCTCCGCCTCCCTGGTTCAAGCAATTCTCCTGCCTCATCCTCCCAAGGAGCTGGGATTAATTTTTGTATTTTTAGTAGAGACGGGATTTCACTATGTTGGCCAGGGTGGTCTCAAACTCCTGACCTCAGATGATCCACCCACCTCAGCCACCCAAAGTGCTGGGATTATGGCCACCATGCCCAGCTGCAATATGTTAAGTGAGGAAAAGACATATTAAACATAAAGTAAGATCTCAACCACATTCTAAAATAATAACAACTACGTTTTATGAGTACCTTTATCCCAGGGACCAGGACTGTTAACATGTACTAGTGCACTTCAATTCATAATAATCCTATGAGTTAACACTATTATTACTGTCATTTTATGGAGGAAGAAACAGACAAGAGATGAAGTGACAGAGCCAAGACTTCAACTCAGGTTGACTCTAGAGTCTCAGATCTTAACCACTATCACAATGTACAGAAATTCATTCAAATCTTTACATACAGTGGAGCTGAGTACACTGTCTACTTTAATTCGCTATTTTGTCATAGATTTTCTACTACTTTACCTCTCAAATACAATGATTTTTAAAAGGATCAATAATCACAAGACAGCAACAGTGTCCCTGAAATTCCCCTAGAGATGCTAACTACAAAATAAAACTTATAAATCATAATCCAACAGCTTTAAATATTTTAGTACAAGAACATTTTTCTAAATGAATTTCATATGGATCTATAACATAAGAAACAGATTAAAGCAGTATTTTATTCTACCAGTGTATTTTAAAGCTCAAATGTAGCCGAGTACGGTGGCTCATGCCTGTAATCACAGCACTTTGGGAGGCTGAGGTGGACGGATCATTTGAGGTCAGGAGTTCGAGACTAGCCTGAACAACATAGTGAAACCATGTCCCTACTAAACACACACACACACACACACACACACACAAATTAGCTGGGCATGGTGGCACATGCCTATAGTCCCACCTATTCAGGAGGCTCAGGCAGGAGAATCACTTGAAGCTGGGAGGAGGCTGCAGTGAGCTGAGATTGTGCCACTGTATTCCAGCCTGGGTGACAGAGTTAGACTACGTCTCAAAAAAAAAAAAAAAAAAAAAAACCTCTAATGTAGAATATACAAAATGAGAACAATGAAATTCTTCTGAGGAACACAAATTTTAAATTATGGATGATTAGGCAGTCTCATGTTAAATTTGTTTTGTTTGGATTTGATGGTATCAAGAAAAACCTGATTCACAAAGATGAGTAGATGATAAAGCATGTTTTGCAAATGATAAAGAATGTTTTCTGTGTGTTTTTTAAATAGTACATTAATGCTATTTAAGGATTTAATTATACCTGTCCAGAAGTTTAAAAAGTAGAATATTTCTAAGTTAATTCTGTAATAATGTTAAGGAATGTGAATACTTGGTAGCTGTAAACTTTTTGGCAAATTAAAACTTTACAATGTATACTAATGCCAATATATGCATAAGGCAGTCATGTTATTGCATAATACAATTAGTTACAGATAGTACTGAATGTGCTTATATAATGTTACAGGAGCAAACAAGCACCACCCTAAAATTTCAAAATAGCAACATAAAACTACACTCTTACTAATCAATAACATTTCTATCCTTTTGAGGAGAAAAAGAAAAAAAAAACAATTTTAATTTTTTCCCCTGAGACAGAGTTTCGCTCTGTTGCCCAGGCTGGAGTGCAGTGGCATGATCTTGGCTCATTGCAACCTCCACCTCTTGGGTTCAAGTGATTCTCCTGCCTCAGCCTCCCTAGTAGTCGCTGGGACTATAGGTACGTGCCACCACATCCAGCTAATTTTTGTATTTTTAATAGAGAAGGGATTTCACCATGTTGGCCAGGATAGTCTCAATCTCTTGACCTCATGCTCCACCCACCTTGGCCTCCCAAACTGCTGGGATACAGGCATAAACCACCTCACCCAGCCTAAAACATAAAATGGCATTTAAAAAGTTCCAAGTCTATATACAAAGTGAGAAACCCTATTCCAAGGACTATTGTCCTGGGTATGAGCATTATAGACAATTTACATTTTCTTCCTTTTGCTCAATTTCTCTCAAATATTCTAAATACATTGCTTTATTTATTTATTTATTTATTTTTGGCTTTGCTCTTTTATTTTTTATTTTATTTTGAGACAGAGTTTTGCTCTGTTGCCCAGGCTGGAGTGCAGTGCTGCGATTTCAGCTCACTGCAACCTCTGCATCCCAGGTTCAAAGCAATTTTCATGCCTCAGCCTCCCAGGTGGCTGAGACTATAAGTGCACACCCCACCATGCCCGGCTAATTTTTGCATTTTTGGTAAAGACAGGGTTTCACCATGCTGATCAGGCTGGTCTCGAACTCCTGACCTCAGGTGATCCACCTTCCTCAGTCTCCCAAAGTGCTGAGATTACATGCGTGAACCACCATGCCTGGCCAACTTTTTATGTTTAAAAGTACTATAATTACAAATCACAGGAATTTGCAAAAAAGTACACAGGGAGGTCCCAAGTATGCTTGCCCAAAGTCCTCCAATGTTCTAACTTATGTGACTCTAGTACACTGTCACCATCAGGAAACTGACCTGGGTACAATCCCAAGTTTATTCAGATTTCAACAGTTTTGTATGTAAAATGGGACTTGAGAACGCCAGGATTTGCATGCAGTATGTGTGTGTGTGGTTATATGAAATTTTATCACATTTGCAGCTTTGTATAATCACACCTGAGATAGAGAACTGTTCCATCCCTACACAGCTCCCTCATGCTACCACTTTATAACCACACCACCCCTCACCTCCCATTCCAAACTCCTAGCAACCACTAAATAATGCCTGGTTTGCACTTTTTATGACCAACCTCTAGATTCCGGTTCTTTACCAACCCAGTTGAGTATGTTACAGTCAAATATGACCACTTGCTCTTCTTCTCAAATGACCACAGTTTACTACCCTTTCAATTCCTTCCTAATGATCGAGAAAATGAACTCCTCTTAAATTTCCAGATCTGTGTGGTGCTTTAGCTAGCATCACACCTCAGGTCCAACTCTCCCATCTCTGTGTGCAGCAGGTCCACATGACAAGGCCTCACTCAGAAAGAGCTACCCCAACCTAGGACAGATTCAAACAAACTCTTCTCCCTCTCCCTCCCTCCATGTGCCTAAATTCCCTATCTGATCCCTCCCTAGGCTAACCTGCTAAGTTTTCTGGATAGCTCACCTCCACTGCCTATCTGTTAGCTAATTGGGTGTGACAAACCGAGTCCTCACACCACCAGGTTTAGAAGGCAAACACTCCAGGAACTTACTTCTTGAATACCAATACCTTCACAGTAACTACCCTGCCTTTCCAAAGAGTACTCTAAACAGGTAAAAGCTGTAATACAAACTCTACATATTTTTGTTATACAGATACCAAAAATGGCAGCATTTTTTTTTTTTGCAATTTAAAAAATCTGGTTGATATGGTTATCACTCTAACAATATTAGATCTAAATGGAATTTGAAGCAGTGGTAAAAGGCTGGTTGTGGTGGCTCATAACTGTAATCCCAGCACTTTGGAAGGCCAAGGTGGGAGGATCGCTTGAGGCCAGGAGTTTGACACCAGCCCAGGCAACAAAGTGAGACCCTGTCACTACAAAAAAACATAGAAAAAATGAGCTAGGTGTGATGGGGTGTGCACCTCTAGACCCAGCTACTTGGGAAGCTGAGGTGGGGGGATTACTTGATGTGGGGAGTTTGAGGCTGCAGTGAGCCATGATTGCACCACTGCACTCAGCCTGGGGAGACAGAGTGAGACAATGTCTCAAAAACATAAAGGAAAGAAAAGAAAAAAGGAAAGAAGGAGAAAGAAGTGAAGGGAGGGAAAGTAGGAAAAAGGAGAGGGGGGAGGTGAGGGGAGGGAAGAGAAGGAAAGGAAAGGGAAGGAGAGGGAGAGGGAGAGGGAGGGAAAGGAAGAAAAAAGAAAGAAGGGAAGACAGGAAGACAGAAAAACAGAAAGAAAGAGTAGTGGTAAAGAGCTTAGACTCTTGAGCCAGACTGCCTGGGTTAGAATCAGGCCTCTGCCACTGTACTACCTGGATCAAGTATTAGTTTGTGTGGCTCAGTTTACTCATCTGTAAAATGGCAATAGAAGCTACCTGCCTCATGGGACTGTTGTGAGACTTTAATAATATATGTAAAGCATTTAGACCACTGCCTAGCATATAGTATTATCTGAAAATATTAACATTTATCTCTACTACAGTCCAGATACGCTTCTTTGTGATATTTCTCTATTCCGCTTGGACTCTTTTCAGTTCAACATGCTTCTAAAATTTCCATACCAAGAAACAATGACAATGTTAAGAATTTTATTTCTTAAATTTATCTTGGCTAGGCAAAACAAATTCTCTTTTATGTCCTAGCAGTTATTAACATTTCACTAAATATAAATGCAAGCATTTAAAGTACAGCAGTAATGGAACAAATGCCAAGCCAAAGCAGGCTATCTATCACAACATATACATGCCACCCCCCTGTAAAAAAAAAAAAAAAAAGAGGGAGGAATAATATGTCATATGGATGTCTGTCTATGTGTTAAATGGCTCTGAAAAGTGTCACATTGGCCTACTGACAGGGAGAACTGTCTGTTTGGGGGAAGGGATGTAAAGACTTTTCACTGTACATGCCTTGTTATCTTTCAAACCTGAAGCAGCAAATGCATTACCTAGATAAGATTTAATTTTTAAAGTGGGGGTGCAGAGGAGATTGTAAATAAGTACTCTGGAAGCCAGGTGTCAAGTCTCAATTTGCTATTACCTGTGTTATCTTGGGCAAGTCGCTTAACCTCTGAGTCTCAAACAAAGCAAGGAGCAATAAATACTTCTAGTTTCTATGTTTTTTGAGACAGAGTTTCGTTCTTGATGTGCCGGCTGGAGTGCAATGGTGCTATCTCAGCTCACTGTAGCCTTCATCTCCTGGGTTGAAGTAATTCTCTTGCCTCAGTTTCCTGAGTAGCTATTACAGGCACCCACCACCATGCCTGGCATTTTTTTTTTTTTTTTTTTTTTTTTGGAGATGGAGTTTTGCTTGTTGCCTAGGCTGGAGTGCAGTGGTGTGAACTCAGCTCACTGCGAACTCTGCCTCTAGGGTTCAAGAGATTCTCCTGCCTGAGCCTCAGGAGTAGCTGGGATTACAGGTGCACACCATCACACCCAGGTAATTTTTTATATTTTTAGTACAGATGCAGTTTCACCATGTTAGTCAGGCTGGTCTCAAACTCCTGGCCTCAGGTGATCTGCCCACCTCAGCCTCTCAAAGTGCTAAGATTACAGATGTGAACCACCACACCTGGCTCTAGGTTCTATTCTAAAAGTTGTATTATCTCAATGGGGTAGTAAATAGATGGTACTTTTTTTTAAGATATGAGAGAGGTAGTAATCCAACATTTTGTAAAGCAAGCCAACTTTTTGTGGACTTTATTTTCAAATACAGTGGACCCTTGAACACCACACTTTTGAGATGCATAGGCCCATTTATGTGTGGATCTTTTTCAACTAAATGCAGACCTGCATATATGGAGGCCCAACTTTTCACATATGCAGGATCTGCAGGGCCCACAGCGGGAACTTGAGCATGCCAGGATTTTGGTAGAAATAGGGGTCCTGGAACCAACCCCATATGGTATATGTCCTATGCATATACCATAAAACTACTTTTATAGTGTTAAGAAACATAAATTTGTCAAGCCTATTAACCTTTCCAGATCATTTGTACTATTCTTACATAGAAACCCTTCTTAGAGGGGGTCTAATATATAGGAAATACCTACATACAATATTCTGCATAATAGGGGTAGGCACAGTGGCTGATGCCAGTAATCTCAGCACTTTGGGAGGCTGAGGTGGGCAGATCACCTGAGGTCAGCAGTTCAAGACCAGCCTGGCCAACATGGTGAGACCCCGTCTCTACTAAAAACACAAAAATTAGCCAGGAATGGTGGTGGGTGCCTGTAATCCCAGCTACTCAGGAGGCTGAGGCAGGAGAATCATTTGAACTCGGGAAGCGGAGATTCCAGTAAGCCTAGATTGTATCACTGCACTCCAGACTGATTGACAGAGCAAGACTCCAACTCAAAAAATAATAATAATAATATTCTGCATATTAGTTTCTCTTGCACAACTTCAAAACTGTTTTAAATTAACACACATTTATGCTATACCATGATCAGCAATAAAATACATTAAAACAATTAATATTTAAACATATAAATGACTATATACAAGAAACTTATTATACTTAAAGGCATTTATTATCCAACACCGAAAAAAAAAGTAACATCTCCAATCAATGGTAACAGCTATAACTGAGGACAGACTTTATTTCAGGAATGTATATGTAATCACTTTTCATCCTAACATTCATCTGGCAAAGTAGGCTTTGTTTGTTTGTTTTTTGAGACAGGATCTCTCTCTACCACCCAGGATGGAGTGCAGTGGCACCATCATGGCTCACTCCACAGTGACCTCAGCCTCCTGGGATCAAGTGATCCTCACACCTCGGCCTCCCAAGAAGCTGGAACTAAAGGCATGCACCACCATGCCTGGTTAATTTTTGTATTTTTTTTAGAGACAGAGTTTTGCCCTGTTGCTCAGGCTGGTCTGAAACTCCTGAGCTCAAGAGATCTGCCAGGTGTCAGCCTCCCAAAGTGCTGGGATTACAGGTGTGAGCCAACTCCTAAGTAGGTATAAAAATCCCTATTTAACATAAGAAATTGAGGCACCATGAACGTAAGGCCACATGTTTAAGAACTGGGAGAGCTGGAAGCCCTCCCCGCCCTCCTCTGGGATCCCTTAGATTTGAGCTCAGTATACCAAACCAAGGGGGCAGGGGGTGCTAACTTAATGTTAGCTGGCAGGCTGGTGTAAGTTTGCAGCAGAATTTTCACTGATTTATGAGAAAATGGGGAAAAGTAAGGACACAAAATAAACTTTTTTTTTTTTTTTTGAGACGGAGTTTCACTCTTGTAGCCCAGCTGGAGTGCAATGGCACCATCTCTGCTTACTGCAACCTTTGCCTCCTGGGTTCAAGTGATTCTCTTGCCTCTGCTTTGGGAGTAGCTGGGATTATAGGTGCACATCACCCGCTCAGCTTATTTTATATTTTTAGTAGAGACAGGGTTTCGCCATGTAAGCCAGGCTGGTCTGAAAGTAAACTTTTCAATATAACTAAATGATTCCAATTAAAGATCTTTTATTCTGGCTGGGTGCAGTCGTTCATGCCTGTAATCCTAGCACTTTGGGATGCCAAGGTGGGCAGATCACGAGGTCAAGAGATGGTGAAACCCCGTCTCTGCTACAAATACAAAAATTAGCTGGGTGTGGCGGCGCAGACCTGTAGTCCCATCTACTCAGGACACTGAGGGAGCAGAATCCCTGGATCCAAGGAGGTGGAGGTTGCAGTGAGCCAAGATTGATCGTCCCACTGCATTCCAGTCTGGCGAAAGAGCAAGACTCCATCTCAAAAAAATAAAAAATAAAATTTATTATGAGAGATTCTGTTCTTTCCAATTATTTGAGTGAAAATATCCTTTTGTTAAATGAAATGATGGTGACAGGAAACAGTGGTGTGATATTTGTTTTCATTGACTGTACTTGGTAGAAATAAAAAAATCAGGCCAGGCACGGTGGCTCACAAGGTCAAGAGATCGAGACCATCCTGGCCAACATGGTGAAACCCTGTCTCTACTAAAAATACAAAAATTAGCTGGGCGTGGTGGTGTGCACCTGTAATCCCAGCTACTCAGGAAGCTGATACAGGAGAATCACTTGAACCCAGAAGGCAGAGCCTGCAGTGAGCTGAGATCACGCCACTGCACTCCAGCCTGGCAATAGAGCGAGACTTCGTCTCAAAAAATAAAATAAAATAAAATAAATGAGCATTTCTATGGTAGCCTCCTTATTTTGGGAAATTATTTCTTTAGAAGTCTAAAAGTCTGGCCCTTTACATCATTATGGCCCCAAAATAATAGGGGACTTTACACACAGATAACACATGCCCCCTCAAGAGTCTCTTTAACCTCTGCCTTATTCTGTTTGGATTAGGCTATCTGGGGATTGTGAAATTAGAATAAAGTTGAGTATAAGCAATCTAAAACCATGTGCTGACACTGGATCCTGGAAAAGGACTTTCTTCAGAATCATCCGTTAACTTTTCTGTGGGCTCAAACTTTTTTCTTTTTTCTTTTTTGAGGCGGAGTTTTGTTCTTGTTGACCAGGTTGGAGTGCAGTGGTGCAATCTCGGCTCACTGCAACCTCCATCTCCCGGGTTCAAGCAATTCTCCTGCCTCAGCCTCCCGAGTAGCTGGGATTATAGGCATGCACCACCATGCCCACCCACCTAATTTTGTATTTTTAGTAGAAACTGGGTTTCTCCATGTTGGTCAGGCTGGTTTCGAACTCCCAAACTCAGGTGATCTGCCTGCCTCAGCTTCCCAAAGTGCCAGTATTACAGGCATGAGCCACTGCACCCAGCCTGGGCTCAAACTTTCTTTTCCTAAGAGTCACATCTTTGAGTAGTACTGCTACATGGCAATCATTACTCAAAATAAACTAACGAGGTATCCAATAATCAGCTTTCATTTAAAGTCTCTTTCAGCTAGACAAAATAAAAACTTTCAATGTTTTGTCTACCTACATCCAAAAGAAAATTAGTCTATATATGTATATATATGTGATTGTACATGTATATAAACATATGTGATTTTGACCAGCCTGTTTATAAACCATTTCCAAAATAAGTTGACCTGTAAATTCATTTATTAAATTAGTTTATAAACTACTTGATTTTTGCAAGTAGTTTATAAACGGGCTGATCAAACTGAACAGATTTCTTAAAATAACTTCACTGTATAGAGAGCAAGTAAGTTATTTACTCTTCTTATTGGCATATCTTATTTCTACCTATCCTTTAACAAGCATCTAAGTTAAACTGTTTTATGTCCACAGCTACACACTGAAACAACACTTTCAGTCACAACATATTAAATTCACATTTAAAACTATAAAGAGATCCAGTTACCTTTAGTCTTACATGTACTTATATATACTTTTAATATACTTCTTGATGTTTTATGATGCACAAATATGTAGCTCTTGCAGGATATATAACTGTGAGAATATTAGAGTGTATGCTTATTAAATGGTTCAAAACTCTCTTTTTTAAAGAAAGTCTATTTTAAGAACGTAAGCATACAGTAAAGTACTCCTTCCATGCCCCAATGTTAAAAGACCCATTTAGACTACTTGTTTCAAAAAAAATCTAAAATTGATCATAATTCTGCTTAAATTCCATATTAATCTAGGATCAAAAGTTACTTTTAGTACTTCTTGTTTCTTAAATACTTGAAATGTGCTGCTGCATGTTTTCCTTATACATTTATTCATTCGACTAACTTCAAGTGGAATGTACATAGGAGTTTACAAGTCCTTTCCCAAAGTGGAAATAACAAAAATTTTGCATAAAAGACACTCAATGTTTCTCAAAGAGTATCTGAGAGTCTAATCAGCCTATTAACTTGGTTCGGAATAACCACCAACAACAAATGTGAGCTTTTTGTCACATCTATGTTTTTTTCCCTGTAAACTAATATCTACATTTTAAATGCATTTTCAAAATGTTTCATTTGGCCATGTGATAATTATTTCCCCTGTAAAAAGGTACAGGATCTTAGTTTAAGAGCACATGAGATAGAGTATCTGGTCCATGAGAAGACTAAGTGGAAAGATCAGCACCCTGAAATTTGTAACCAATAACAAGACAAACTCCAATGCTACCTTGTTCATGTAATCAACAGTATGTGAGTCCAAATAAACTAGTGAGCTATACATTTCTGTCTACATACCAATTTACCAATCAACAGGAGGGGAAGAAATTGCTCAAATGTGACTACTGTTAACAAACACCTAAATATTAGACATAGTCTCTACTAAAATCGTAACCTATCAATTCTGAAATCATTCCTTTGACTTATGTTTTTAATCCCCCCTCAAAAAACAAACAAACACACCAAAAAACAGCAGCCACCTTTAAAATGTAAATTCCTCCCTTTTCAAAGTAACTTGCCTAGGAAAATTTAATGCGTTAAAATAAAATGTAACAGACAAACCAATTACAATATTTAAAAAAAGAAAAAAACTAAAATGATCAGTAACGCAAATCCCTCAAGTTTAGCAAAGCGTGTTTTTAATCTGTTGGAGGTATCCTATTATACTAATAAGCAACAACGTTTAAGTCATCCCAATGCCTAAGATACCACCATACACATAACATACTTGTCCTTTACTTCGATGAAGCTTAAACTCAGACCCAAACTCACACCATTTCCCCCTCCTAGCACACTGAAATATACAAGAGGAAATCAAAGAAATCAGAAGTGTTAAGTGCCGGTATCTTCTTCCAGAGTAGGGTTAAATTCGGGTTTGCCCGCAAATGTCACCGTCCCAGGAAATCTGCAAATTCTTACTGGCGCTATAGTACAGAGAGGCCTGACCACAGAAACACCTGTCCTAGCACCAGGAAGAACCTCAGTCGGCACCGGCCCCAAAGCCTCGGGTGCACCGAAGAGGGGCAAGAGGTGGCCGCTGGCCTCGCGGGTGTGGCGGACAGGGTCCCACACCCCCAGACCACCTCCCGAAGAACCAGGAAACCTGTCAGGCCGGCTGGGATCCACCCTCCTCAGACCTTCGCGCTCCAGCCCAGCGCGGCCCCCACCCGTCCGACCGCACCCCGACAGCCCCGGCCTCCCGACTGCATTCTGTCACTCATCCCTCCCTGGCGACCCCGAGGCCCCGCCACTTTCGCCGCGCAGCCTGGGCTCCGGCGCCCCTGGGGCAGGAGCGTCCAGCCGCCGCCCCCCGCCCGGCCCAGGCCCTGGCCCTGTCCATTTTCCCGCGGCCCAGTTCCCGCCGACTCCAGGCCCGAGCTTCCGCCTCACGCTCCCTACACCCAGCCTCCGCCCTCCCCCGGCGCGGCCGCTCCCAGCCCACTCCCCAGCCAGCTACCTGGAGGCAAGGGCGGCAGAGCACTTCACCTACCGCCCCAGGTTGAAGAGGGCCCGGTGCTCGGGGTCCAGCTTCTTCTCCCGCTCCGCCTCCGCCGCCGACCCCACCACCGCCGCAGCGTCCCAGTGACTTGGTCGCGTGCTCCAAGCCCGGCCCCGACAGGCCCGCAGCCCAACTGCTCCGAAAGGAGTGAAGCAGGAGAAGTGGGAAAAGCGCGCGCAAGCGCGGAAGGAGGTGACGGGGCGCGCAACCGCCAGGGAGGCTGTATTGGCCAGCTGAGACTGAGGCTGCACGTAGCGGCGCGCGTGAGGGGCCGGGCCCGGGGGCGTGGGACCCGGGAGGGGGCGGGGCCTGGAAATAATGAAAAGAGAAGTTTTTTCCCCACAAAACTCAGGCAGAACAACTAAGCCAAAGTATCTTTAAAAAGGTTTAAAAAGAAAAACTATAAAAGAGGAGGAAATTGTGGGAAGTAGAAAAGTTCCTGTGGTCCCAGCTCCACGGGAGGTTAAGTGGGAGGACTGCTTGAGCCCAGGAGTTCAAGGGTGCAGTGAGCTATGATTGTGCCACTGCACTCCAACGTGGGTGACACAGGGAGACCCTATCTGTAACAAAAACAGGGGACAGATACAGCCGCTCACGCCTCTAATCACAGCACTTTGGGAGGCCAAGGCAGGCGGATGACTTGCGGTCAGGAGGTCGAGACCAGCCTGACCAACATGGTGAACCCCTGTCTCTACTAATTAGCTGGGCGTGGTGGCGCTTGCCTGTAATCCCAGCTGCAGGTCTGCACCACCATGCTTGACTAATTTTCTTAAATTTCATACAGATGGTGTCTTGCTGTATTGCCCAGGCTGGTCTCGAACTCCTGGCCTCAGGTAGTGTTGGAAGTAGATGTTGGAAATAAATGCTCGGTACCGCAAAGAAAAATTAGCACTGAGACAAAGGCTCTTTCATATTTGACTTCCTGGACTGCAGGAAGGGTACTCCCAGTAGCCCTTGTGTCACGAGAGAACAATGAACAAAGGAAGAACCAGGTGAGCTGATCCCAGTTCAATTCCATAACACAAGAAGCAGATGCCAAGGTGGAATTTGATGTGCAAGAGATTGGCAGGGAAAAAAAAAAAAAAAGCCTGTGAAGAATAAAGGAAAGTGGAAGCAAGAATAAACATGGATGGGCCGGGTGAGGTGGCTCACGCCTGTAATCCCAGCACTTTGGGAGGCCAAGGCAGGCAGATAACCTGAGGTCCAGACATTGAGACCAGCGTGGACAACATGGCAAAACCCCATCTCTACTAAAAATACAAAAATTAGCTTGGCATGGTGGCAGGCGCCTGTAATCCCAGCTACTTGGAGGCTGAGGCAGGAGAATCGCTTGAACTCAGGAGGGGGAGGTTGCAGTGACCTGACATCACACCACTGCACTCCAGCCTGGGTGACAGAATGAGTGAGACTCTGTCTCAAAAAAAAAAAAAATAAAATAAAAATTAAAAAAACATCATAAAAATTAAAAAAAAACTTTTTTTTAAAGACATGGATGGACATCATGGCTCATGCCTATAATCCCAGCACTTTGAGAAGCCAAGGCAGGAGGATCACTTGAGGCCAGGAGTTCAAGACCAGCCTGGGCAACATGACGAGACCCTGTCTCTACAAAAAAATAAAATTATTAGCTGGGTATAGTGGTATGTGTCTGTAGTCCTAGCTACATGGGAGGCCGAGGTGAGAGGATTGCTTGAGCCCAGGAGGTAGAGGCTGCAGTGAGCCAGGATCGACCCACTGCACTCCATATCCTATCTTAAATAAAAATAAAAACAAAATAAAATAAAGCGAATATTCCTGGAGAGCGTACTGACCACAATGCAGGTCTGACAACTGTTTGAGAGCTCTGCAGAGAGCCCAGAGCAGACTGTCCACATAGGAGCTGTTTGTAAGGCAGGCATGGCCTCAATCTGGAATCTGTGGCATGCAGAGTCATTGACTGGCGCAGCCTGGGAAAAGCATGCCTCAGCATGAAGCCTGTGGTAGGCCCAAGTGTGTAGTAGATGGAGTGTCTTGGCCAGCCAGACCTCTTGCAGTAGGCTCTTTTTTTTTTTTTTTTTTTTGAGATGGAGTCTCGCTCTGTCACCCAGGCTGGAGAGCAGTGGCAAGATCTTGGCTCACTGCAACCTCTGCCTCCCAGGTTCAAGCAATTCTCCTGCCTCAGCCTCCCAAGTAGCTAGGACTACAGGTGCACACCACCACGCCTGGCTAATTTTTGTATTTTTAGTAGAAGTGGGGTTTCACTGAGTTGGCCAGGCTTGTCGCGAACCCCTAATCTCAAGTGATCCATCCGCCTCAGCTTCTCAAAGTGCTGGAATCATAGGCATGAGCCACCATGCCTGCCCCAGTATATATTTTTTTAATAAATGAATGAATGGACATTCAAAAAATGTTAACTATTAGTATCTTTTCAAAAACAATAGGCCCACAGCAAATATCTCTTCCCAAATAAAAAAGAAGTCCTCAACACAGAGATTATGTCACCACTCCAGAAAAAAAAAGATGAAAACTTTTAAAAGAGTGTTTTGTAGACTGGGCATGGTGGCTCATGCCTATAATCCCAGCACTTTGGGAAGCCAAGGCAGGCAGATCACCTGGGGACAGGAGTTCGAGACCAGCCTGACTAACATGGAGAAACCCCGTCTCTATGAAAAATGCAAAATTAGCTGGGCATGGTGGTGCATGCCTGTAATCCCAGCTACTCAAGGGGCTGAGGCAGGAAGATTGCTTGAACCCAGGAGGCAGAGTTTTCAGTGAGCTGAGATTGTGCCACTGCACTCCAGCCTGGGCAGGAAGAGGCTAAACTCCATCTTAAAAAAAAAAAAAAAAAAAGCGTTTTATGGTGGAGCACAGTGGCTCATGCCTGTAATTCCAATGCTTTGTGAGGCCAATGTGGGAGGATCGCTTGCGGCCAAGAGTTACAAACCAGCCTGGGCAATATAGCAAAACCCTATCTCTACAAAAAATAAAAATACAAAATTAGCCAGGCATGGTGGTGCATGACTGTAATCCCAGAGAGTCAGAAAAGCTGAGGCAGCAGAATCGCTTGAATCCATGAGGCGGAGGTTTCAGAAAGTCAAGATCGAGCCATTGTACTCCAGTCTGAACGACAAGAGTGAAACTTCATCACACACACACAAAACAATTAGCCAGGCATGGTGGTGTGTACCGGTAGTCCCAGCTACTCAGCAGGCTGAGGTGAGGATTGCTTGAGCCCAGGAAGTCAAGGCTACAGTGAGCCATGATCACACCACTGCACTCCAGCCTGGGTGCCTGTAATTGTGACACGCTGACTCCTCGAGCTGCAGGCTTCCTGCTTGTCATGTTGGAAGTTTGATGCCTCGCAGACCAACAAAGGGCCAGTCACCTCGTCCAGCCTCCGTGGCAGGGTTGTACTTAACTTTAAATTTTGTTTCATGTGGGAAAATTTTTAACTTCACTAGTTGCTAGTCACTTATATATTGTCAAGACTTTTTTTCTTCAATGCTTGAGCTAATTATTAATGTGTTGAATAACTTTAGAATAAAGTATGAATTATTCTCAAAGCCCACCACACAGTCAGAAATGCTAAGGATCAAAGGTGTGGAAATGGAAACACTTCTGGAGAAATGAGGAGAATCCAGAGCATTAAAGGGGGAGGACTGAGATGACGAAAGACCCTGAGCCACCTGACTTGCCAGCTGGTTGATGCCTTTTATGTTTTAGGCCAGCAGAGTGTGCTGCTGTGTTGATTGTGCTGCCTTAATTTTAGAAACTGGTAAAGAAAAATTCGTGCTGACACTTGGGATGAAAGTAAGGAATACTTTATTTAGAAGTATTGTAACAGGTGCCAAAACTATCACAATTGGTGTATTAGTACTTGTACTACTAAACAGAAAAACCTGAGGCTGGGAAATTTATAAAGAAAAGATTTTTAATTGGCTCACGATTCTGCAGACTGTATAGAAAGCATGCCCGGGGAGTGTTGAGATTCACTCGGGATGGCTGGCAAAATATTAAAGAAATATTAGGAAAAGTTATAGATTAGTCTCAAACCTTTTAGAAGGCCAAAACGTTTTATTGAGACAGGCTGAAGGCAGCTGCCTTCATTTACTTGAAGGCAGCTGCCTCATTTAGTATGGAGATAGAGACAATAAAAAGCTTTCTCAGTTTAAGTCTGTTTACCCCACATCCCTTTGTGTCTACTCTGTTTACTCATGTAAATTTTGTGCTGGATGGTCCTCTCAGGGGGAGATCAAAGGGGAATTACCTGTTAATAGTGTTTACTCTGGGCCCCAAACCTAAAGCTTTTATCAGTCATAAAAACCATTCTTTTAACTGTTAATTATCCCCAAATGTATTAACTCAGAACCTCTGTTGTAAAATCTGACCAAACAAATCAGTGAATGAACAGGGAGTCTTGGTTGATAGGTTGCATTTTGCCCTCTGAAAGCAGCTGATGACCATCCCTAGCCCACTTGAATCACTGTAATGGTGTGAGAGTGCATTTATTCATCTGTCTTTGAGTCAGGGCCTGCAGGCCAGACTTCTGCAGGTGGTGGTCGGCATCTGGGGAGGCCTAGGAAACTTACAATCATGGAAGAAGGCTAAAGGGAAGTAGGCATGTCCTACATGACTGGAGCAGGAGGAGAGAAGCAAGGGAGGTGCTGCACAATTTTAAATAACGAGATCTCGCAATAACTCACTCTTACCATGACACCACTAAGAGAGATGGTGTTAAACCATGAGAAACTACCCCATGATCCAATCATCTCCTACCAAACCCCACCTCCAATATTTGGGATTACAATTCTACATGAGATTTGGATGGGGATGTTGATCCAAACCTTATCAATAGGAGAGAGAGATCAGTTGGTGCTCAGCTCAAAAAATAGTGAACACAGCCTGGGATTTATACCCAACAAGCAGAATGAGGGGGTCAGTGGATAGAAAATCACTAAAAGGAGACATTGAAGATAGGAGGATCCTTGCTAAAGTAAACATAATTGCTTCTAAAGGCAAGCCGTGATAATTGTATACTGAGTGTGTGGGATGCAGAAATTGATTGGATATCAAGGGTAATCAGCTATCAAGCATGGAGGGATTCTCATAAAACTAAGATTCTTGCTAACTGGACTTGGCAGACCTAAGAATGGGCCCAAAGGCATGACCTAGTCAAAAACAGAGTTCAGAGGAATCTAACTAAAGTTTGGTGAAGGAAAGAGTCTTTGTCAGAACCTTAAGGAGTAAGAGACAGAATTACCTGCCAAACAGTTACATGAGAGATAAAATGTTATGTCTTTTGGAAAAAAAATACCATTTAATAAAAGATTTTAATCAATGAAATATAGATTTTTTAAATTTTAATCAGTGATGTTAAGAATTTTGGAAGCCTCTTCATTTTTAACTTGTATTTCAAAACAATTCTAGACCTATAAAGAGTTGCAAAGATAGTATAGGGCATTCTCTTCCCTTCACTCAGCTTCTGCTATTATTAACAACTTACATAGCCATGAAACAATGATCAAAACTAAGAAATTAAAATTGGTGCATTAATATTTGCTAAATTTCAGACTTCAATGTAATTTCCTTAACTTCTTCACTGGTATTCTTTTTCTGATCCAAGAATCCATCCAGGATCCCATATTACATTTCATTGTCATGTGTATTCTTCTTAATCTGTAACACATGCTCATTCTTTCCTGACTTTCATTATCTTGAGGCTTTTGAAATATCTGCTGCAGTGTCTAAAGAAGGACAAATATGGACTAGGCCTTCTGCAACTGGCTGCCATCTACCATCTCTTAGGGGAATCTGAAGTCTCCTGAAGTCTCTTCTGTCCTTGAGACCCAAGAAAAGGGAGGTTCTCCTCATTTGGCCTAGAAGCTCCAAGGTGTTCCTGCTAAGCAGCTATGGTTCTAAGCCGGGTCACAGACTAGAGACACAACAGGACCACAGCAGCACAGCACCAGGGCCACCAGTAGAGGAAGCAAGAGAGCCATTGAGAAATGAGGATGCTGCTGGCCTGGCTGAGCTTGGGTCTGGCTGAACCTTGGACCCTAGGTTCTCTAAAACCTTCTTTCTATGTACGGCTTTATTAGAGAACACCATAGTTTTCATTTTCTGGATATTTCTCTAGAATTTTACTTACACTTTTTGTTTTCAATTACTTATTTTCTATATGGTCTAGTAAGATGTCACAATTCAAAACTTTTGATTTTTACCATAGCAGTTTAATTTTCCCAGTAAACTTCAGATGTGCCAATCCAAATGGATATTTATTAATTAAATTAGAGACATCTTTTTTTCTAAAAACTGAAGTGGATGTAGAAATGTGAATGCTCACACATGAAAGTGCTCCACATATTTTTAATATAAATATTATTCTTTTCTATGTCAGGAGTAAAATTTTTAGCCCTGATCCTAAGCTGCATTTTTACCCTCCATGCTTTACATAGGAAATCAGGTTCCTCCCTCTGCTTGATAGGTTTCTGTATTTGCTTGGCAATTTACCAGACCATCTGTGACAATATGCTCTTTAGAAACAAGAATTGGGTTTTTGTTCACTCTTATTCACAGTAGAAGCTGTTATTATATTTCCCTTTCTTCAAAAATACATTCATGTGGGTCCATATGATTATGGCTCACTGGGGTCACCAGGTCAGGATTAGTAAAATATAGCCCTTTCTTCCCATAATGTTTTTACTGGAGGTCTTCAGTGCTCCTCAGGCTGTGCTAATATCCCTAGCAAGAATCCTGGTTCCTTCCTGGTGGATGGGCATATGGAGATTCAAATACAAAGACAATTTTATTTTCCCACCTTCACTTCACTCACAAAGTCGTTATCACATCCAGTAACACCCTTTTCACTATGGTGACAATGTCCTCAACCCAAGCTCTTCCCAACTTATTCCCTGAGGCAGGCTGACAACCTTGAACTCTTTTACTTAGTAGGGGCCTGTTTTCTTGAGCCAAAATAATTAGTCCTCCAAGACCCTTGCCCTTTTCCCTAGAGTGTTTGTGTGAAGGACTCTGCTTCTCAGTGATTACCTTCTCCTTGTCCTGACCTCATGTCCCCAGGTAACAAATGTATCCACAGTGCTCAGATGCTGATAGTAAAATTTGTTTTGTCTATGTAGGTGGAAGAACTATTCAATTGCAATAATTTTTACTCTGTAAGCAAATGATTTGTATTTTACCAAGTATAGCTTTTATTGCTCTAGTCTTATTTTTATTATTCCATACTTAAAACTATTGAATGCTTGTTATATTTGACCTTTCAGAGCTAGGCACAGGAAATTCAATGATGATTTTGTCTCTCATAGAAACTAATATGACAGCAACTAGTGACTTTCAGTTGTTCATTCACTCAGCATGATTCTCTTAGGGTTCTTTGTTACTCTGTCACACCCTGGCAATGCAGGGTAGTCAGGCCCAGGCTATTATGTCAGGGAGAAATAGCCTTCTTTTCTTTACTCGTTTGTGGTTTTTCATTTTAAATTTTTGTAATTACTGTTCACATGATTTACTGAGCAAGGTTTGTCTTATTCTTTGCACATTACATTCTAATTCAAGATGAAGTAACACAAATAAAGAGAAGAAAAAGGCAAATAATCTATACAGTTTTTCTCTGTAATTTTCAAGATTTCAAATTTTTAGTTTCTCATTTCAACTTTCCTAGAAAGCAAAACATGACATTATTTGTGACCAAAAAGGAAACAAATGTAAGTACAAATGTCAAGAAAGTGAAAGAGGGAAGTGCCTTTTTAGTGATGAAATTGCAAAGTGTAAGCTAGCAAAATTCAGTGCAATAAAATTGAGGACTAGATGCTCTGGCAGAGGGGAAAAATGAAGGCCAATGTTGAGATATACAAAGGAAGGGAAATGGCAGCTTCTGTCAGAGGCTCTAAGAAAAGCCACTACTGGGTCAATGAACTGCCCTCAGCTTTGCAAGACCAGCTACATGACGTTTCCTTCACTGAGTCCACATTATTTATTCCTTTGCACTTTATTATAGTATGTATCTTAAAATTTTTTTCAATACATAATATTTGTACATAGTTATGGGGTATATGCACTATTTCAATACATACATAGGATGTGTAATGTTCAAGCCAGAGTATTTAGGATACCTGTCACCTTTAGCATTTCTATCCTTTCTCCGTGTTGGGAACATTTCAACTCCTCTCTTCTAGCTACTTTGAAATATATAATACATTGTTGTTAACTATAATCATCCTACCATGCTATCTAACATTAAAACTTATTTCTTCTTTCTAACTGTATGTCTACATGTGATCAGCTCTGAGGAGAAAAGGGAAGAGTCACCCAAACTACCTCCCAAGAGACAGGCAGTCAGACCCCAGTTGTTATAACACCAACCTTCTCCGGCAGAATAATGGATATTAGCCTTGCCTGAGCACCCTACCAAGTTAATAAACCTACTCAGACAAGGAAAGGCAATAAAAAATTTCTTCCATATATCTAGAGTTAAAAGAGATGGAATTAGATTATCCTAGAAAATTCTGCTCTTAACCTGGGTAGCAATAATTGTGATATTAAAAAAAACACTGAATTTTATTGTATGCTTGCAATGAATGATACACTATTCTAAGATCCTTACAAATTTCAATTCAGGCCTGAGACATGGTCATACAGCTACTCTGCCATCTTGGGGCCAGGGGGCGCCCATGGGGTTGTTTCTCAGGCCAGGGACACAAGCGCAGGGGATCCGAATTGGAAAGAAGAAAATCAAATTTTCTCTGTTTGCAGACAATATGTTCTCATACATAGAAAAACCTAAAGGCTCTACCATTAAACTAGTAGAACTGATAAACTAATGCAGAAAAATTACAAGACACAAAATTAATATACAAAAAGCTGTTACATTCCTATATACAAACAATGAACTAGCTAAAAAAGAAATGGAAAAGGCAATCTCATTGACAACAGCTGCAAATATAATAAGATACCTAGGAATAAATTTAACCAACAACATTAAAGGTCTCTACAAAGAAAACTATAAAACACTAATGAAAGAAATTGAGAAAAATACAAATGGAAAGACATTCCATGATGATGGATTGAAAGAATTAATATTATTAAATGTTCACATTACCCAAAGCAATCTACAGATTCAATGCAATCCGTATGGAAATACCAATGACTCTTCATAGAAACAGTAAGCAAAATACTAAAATTTGTATAGAACCACAAAAGACTTGGAATAGAAAAAACGATCCTAAGCAAAAAGAACACAGCTGGAGGCATCATACAACCACATGTCTGTATGACCAATATAGAAAATATTTTGCATTTCCTAAACAGAAGCAGCGAATGCTTTTAAAGGTCAGCTTACCTTATGTCAGCTCACCTTATATTAGCCCATCTGCCTATTATGGTGGTTTTTATTTAATTTCCAACCTCATCTTATTAAAAAATCATAAACAAAATGGTGGTACTTAAATAAACATATATTAAAATTAGCATTCATTGATAAAATAATAAAAGCATTATTATTTTACCAAACATAAAAGATATGCATTGCTTGTTCTTTGGATCCTAATCCTCAGGAAGTGGAAAGTAGCACTTTAAATGTGCCAATTCCTGTTGGTGCCAACTGGAAAAAAATTAAAAGAATTTAACCACCTATGTTGTATTTTCAATTAAGTTAAATAAATAAAATTTAATAAAGGCCTTTGCTGCCATTAGCAATTGTGATCAACCAACAGCCACATTACAAGTATCTGTCTTGCTGGGAAAGCTCTGCTCCAATTGTTACTAAATGTATTCAATAGCTACCTGTATCTCTTCTGCTCAAATATTGTTTCATTTGTTTCGAAAGGAAGGTGTATCAAGACCTGAATTTAAGAGTCTTTGGATTGCATGGGCCCCACAAATAATTTTCCCTGCAGTGGAATGACTTGTTGGCTCCAAAAAAGAAAATACAAGCGGCAGCAGGCAGTCAAATACCTCATCCTTTCCAGTACTCTACAGGCTGCTGTGGTGTCAGTGTCATTCATGCTGGGGATGCTGATTTGGCCACATCTCCAGAGGAGAACTCTGTGCTCTCAGCATCCACCTCAATCTTCTCTCCCTCTGATTAGAATAATCTGAACAGTTGACTTGGTGCTCTCATTGAAATTGTTCCATTTCCTGAGGACCTGCGGCTGTTCCAGTCTTGATCTCCTTCCATGTTCTCAAGCTGTGGCTGGCTCTTTCAACTTCATATTTCATGTGGGCTCTGCTTTCTTGAATAAATGAGGGTCCTGAGCCTTGTGCAGTCTCCTCCTAGGAGAATCAAAACATGGGAGTGCCTGAACGAGCAAAGATTTGCTCCTGGAATCTTCACCAGCTCACTGGGTGTAGTCTGTGGGCAGTACCCCCACCCAATGGGACATCCTTTACCTCTGCAGTGCTGAGCTTGGCAGGCAGGGAGAGTACAGTCATGGCCACATTCACACTCTCGCTCCCTGACCTGACAAAGCCCCAGTGTCTCCAGTGCTGCACCATGATCTTTGTTACTGCTCCAAGGGATCTAGGAAAAGAATCAAGGCTCCATGTGTTCCTCTTGAGGGGTGCTGTCAAGGAACCTGTTCAGGGCAGGCTGTGATAAGAGCCCTCACTGCCAACTCTGCCACTCCCTAGCTTCAGTTCTCCATTACTCTAGGATATACAAAAAATTAACTTCTGAATATGATCAGGATATGATTACAGAGATTTTTCAGGGTAAGATGAGAAAGCAGAGCCACATCATATAATTTTTGCTGACTGAACATGAAATAAGAAACAAGGAAAAAGTAAAATCACACTAAATAAATTAGTGGCATAAAAAATAATAAAAGAATAGAAGAGATAGTAATATCTGAAAAGTGTTAAACAATCACCAAGAAAGGGAGAGAGACAGAGAGAGGATCAGGTAAATTGAAAATTTGTAATGTTTTTCTATGCTCTTAAACTGGGGAGAAAAAAAGAAAGGAAAGAGAAAAATACATGATAAAATAATAATCGAGTTTTCCAATCCCTCTCCTCTCCCATGTATAAAGAGCAATCTAAAGATCGAGTGTGTAACTGAGCAAAGTTCTGTGAAATTCCTTCTAAATTGAGCCCCTTTCCTACTACTGTAGCAATTCACACACACACACACACACACACACACACACACACACACACACACACACTTCCTGATTAACTTCTTGAATTACATTATTTTGCAGATTACTTTCAACTTCCCAAATTCTACCCAAACAGATACCTCTGCTGGCTGTCATTTGGCAAGAGTTGTAACCTCTGATCCCTTTGCAAATGTCTCTGCTCTCTCTTACTACTGAAAGTAGAAGGGACTCAAGTTGAGGTGTTATTAAAAATAACAGAGAATATTCTCCTAATTATAAAGTTAAGTGATGTGATCTAAGGAATAAATTTATAAAATTAGCAACTTACTATTGAGAAAGAACTAATGTATCTTCAATCGGGAGATTTTTTTCTGATTTCCCTTGCAATTCTACACTTAGATTGGCAGGCTGTACTGATTCCTAGTTTAGAACAATACAGAGAGGGAGGGATAATTCCGGGGGTCCTGGGAGGCTGTACAGGCTGGAGGCAAGGGACATATTCTGACCCTTTCTCCACATAGCTGTCCTTTACCCAAAGGACATGTCCTGCCTGAAGCTGGAAGTGTTTTCCCCTTCTACAATACAAAAGCCATGCAAACAGTCTTTTTCCAATAATAGGGCTAGTTATTTCTGAGAAAGAGCCCCTTTTACCTCTGGAAAAAAATCACCTGCAAGGAGACAGCATATTGCATAGAACAGAAAGCTTGATCTCCATAGACTTGGTGTATGTCTTTGTCGTCTTGGCCAGTAGGTATCTCTCATCCTCTGTAAATATTTTAACTGCCTCCAGAGTAAAATGGATCTTGCTTTCTTTGTCCTTTTTGCTACAGCAAAGATTACATCGCAATGGGGGCATTCTCTCCTTTCCAAAAATATTCACCAAGAGAAGAAAAAGAAAAGCCTCTCATATGGAAGTTTCTGAAAAACTAAAAACTTTCACTCAACATTTGCTTTCAACTGAAAATTAACAGCCAGGAACCACAAAGGAACAGGAAGCAGCTGTATCATCATGTTGCAAACACAAGTATCAATAGCCAAATCCAAGAAGTGAAAGAAGTAGTATTAGAGGTTGAAGACTATCTTGCTGAAATAAGGCAGGCACACAAGATTAGAGAAAAAAGAATGAAAAGAAATTGACAAAACTTCTGAGAACTATGGGACTATGTAAAAAGACCAAACCTATGACTGATTGGAGTACCTGAAGGAGATGAGGAGAATAGAACCAAGTGGGAAAACACACTTCAGGATATTATCTAGGTTGGAGAACTTTTCCTACTTAGCAAAACAGGCCAGCATTCAAATTCAGGAAATCCAGAGAACCTCAATAAAATACTCCACAAGAAGATCAACTCCAAGAAACATAATCATCAGATTCACCAAGGTCAAAATGAGGAAAAAGTGTTAAGGGCAGACAGAGAGAAAGGCCAGGTCACCTACAAAGGGAAGCCCATCAGACTAACAGCAGAATTCTCAGTGGAAACCCTCCAAGTCAGAAGAGATTAGTAAGAAATATTCCACATTCTTAAAGAAGATAATTTCCAATTCCAACTCAGAATTTCATATCAAGCAAAACAAACTTTATAAGCAAAGGATAAATAAAATCCTTTTTAGATAAGCAAATGCTGAGGGATTTCATCACTGCCAGGCCTGACTTGCAAGAGTTCCTGAAGGAAGCACTAAACATGGAAAGGTAAAAACCAGCCACTATAAAAACACATTGAAGTACCCAGACCAATGACACTATGAAGCAACTACATTAACAAGTCTGCAAATTTAACCAGCCAGAATTATGATGACAGGATTAAATCCATATATAATATTAAGCTTAAATGTAAATGGGTTAAATACCCCAATTAAAAGACACAGAATGGCAAGCTGGACAAAAAGACAAGGCCCATCAGTGTGCTGTATTCAACAGACACTTCTCACGTGCAAAAACACAAATAGGCTCAAAATAAAAGGATGGAGGAAAATGTACCAAGCAAATGGAAAGCAAAAAAAAAAAAAAAGCAGGGGTTGCAATCCCAGTTTCTGACAAAATAGACTTTAAATGAACAAAGGTTAAAAAAGACAAAGAAGGGCACTATATACTTGTAAAAAGTACAATTCAACTTGAAGAGTTAACTATCCTAAAAATATATGCACCCAATACAGAAGAACCCAGATTCATAAAACAAGTTTTTAAAGACCTAAAAAGAGACTTAGCCCCCCACACAATAAGAGTGGGAAATTTTACTACTCCACTGTCAATATTAGACAGATTACTGAGACAGAAAATTAACAAAGATACTCAGGACTTGAACTCAGCTCTGGACCAAGTTGACCTGACAGATATCCACAGAACTCTCCACCAAACAACAACAGAATATACATTTTTCTTGGCACCACATTGTACTTACTCTAAAATTGATTACATAATTGGAATTAAAACACTCCTCAGCAAATGCAAAAGAATTGGAATCATAACAAAGAGTCCCTCAGACCACAGCACAATCAAATTAGAACTCATGATTTAAAAAACCCACTCAAAACCACACAACTACATGGAAATTGTACGACCTGCTTCTGAATGACTTCTGGGTAAATAATGAAATTAAGGCAGAAATTAAGGCAGAAATCAAGAAGTTCTTTGAAACCAATGAGAACAAAGAGACAACATATCAGAATATCTGGGACACAGCTAAAACAGTGTTGAGAGAAATTTATAGCACTAAGTCCCCACATTAAAAAGCTAGAAAGATCTCAAAACAACACCCTAATCTGACAGTAAAAAGAACTCGAAAACCAAGAATGAACAAACCCCAGAGCTAGCAGGAGACAAGAAATAACCAAGTTCTGAGCAGAACTGAAGGCGATAGAGACACAAAAAACTCTTCAAAGAAAACCAACAAATCTAGCAGCTGGTGTTTTGAAAAAAATCAATAAAATAGACCACTAGCTAGACTAACAAAGAATAAAAGAGAGAAGATTCAAATAAGCACAATCAGAAATGTTAAGGAGAATACCACCACTGAACACACAAAAATATAAACAAATATACACCTCTATGCAAATAAACTGGAAAATCTAGAAGAAATCGATAAATTTCTGAACATGTACACTGAAGACTGAACCAGGAAGAAGTTGGATCCCTGAACAGACCAATAAAAAGTTCCAAAATTGAGGCAGCAATAAATAGCCTACCAACCAAAAAAAGCCCAGGTCCAGATGGATTTACAGATCAATTCTACCAGAAGTACAAAGAGGAGCTGGTACCATTTCTTCTGAAACTATTACAAACAATTGAAAAGGAGAGACTCCTCCCTAACTCATTCTATTAGGCCGGCATCCTCCTGATACCAAAACCTGGCAGAGATACAACAAAAAAGAAAATTTCAGGCCAATATCCCTGATGAACATCAATGAAAAAATGCTGAGGAATAAAATACTGGCAAACTAAATCCAACAGCGCAACAAAAAACTTATCCACCATGATCAAGTTGGCTTCATCCCTGGGATGCAAGGCTGGTTTAACATATACAAATCAATAAATGAAATTCATCACATTAACAAAAATATAGACAAAAACCATATGATTATCTCAATAGATTCATAAAAGGTCTTTGATAAAATTTAACACTGCTTCATGTTAAAAACTCTCAATAAGCTAGGTACTGAAGGAACATATCTCAAAATAATAAGAGCCAGATATGACAAACCCACAGCCAATATCATACTGAATTTGCAAGAACTGGAAGTATTTCCCTTGAAAACCAACACAAGACAAGGATGCCCTCTCTTACCACTCTTATTCAACATAGTATTGAATGTTCTGGTCAGGGCAAGCAGGCAAGAGAAAGAAATGAAGGGTATTCAAATAGAAAGAGAGGAACTCAAATTGTCTTTGTTTGCAGATGACATGATCCTATATCTAAAAAACCCCATCATCTCAGTCCAAAAGCTTCTTAAGCTGATAAGCAACTTCAGCAAGGTCTCAGGATACAAAATCAATATGCAGAAATCACAGGCATTTCTTTATACCAACAACAGACAAGCAGAGAGTGAAATCATGAATGAACACCCATTCACAATTGTTACAAAGAGAATAAAATACCTAGGAATACAGCTAACAAGGGAAGTGAAGGATCTCTTCAAGGGGAACTACAAACCACTGCTCAAGGAAATCAGAAAGGACACAAGCAGATAGAAAAACATTTCATGTTCATGGATAGGAAGAATGAATATTGTGAAAACAGCCATATTGCCCAAAGCAGTTTATAGATTCAAAGCTATTCCCATTAAACTACTATTGACATTTTTCCAGAATTAGAAAAAAAATTTTTTAAATTCATATGAAACCAAAAAAGAGCTCGTATAGCCAGGTCAATTCAAAGCAGAAAGAACAAAGCCAGAGGCATCATGCTACCTGACTTCAAACTATACTATAAGACTACAGTAACCAAAACAGCATGGTATTGGTACAAAAACAGGCACATCGACCAATGGAACAGAATAGAGAACTCGGAAATAAAACTGCACATCTAAAACCATTTGATAGTTGACAAGCCTGACAAAAATAAGTAATGTGGAAAGGAATCCCTATTTAACAAATTGTGCAGGGAAAACTAGCCAGCTATATGCAAAAAATTGAAACTGAACCCCTTCTTTACACTTTACCCAAAAATTAATGCAAGATGGATTAAAGACTTAAATGTAAAACCCAAAACTATAATAACCTTAGAAGAAAATCAGGACACAGGTGTGGGCAAGAATTTTATGATGAAACTGGCCAAAACTGGTTGCAAGGAAAGCAAAAATAGACAAATGGGATCTAATTAAACTAAAGAGCTTCTGCACAAAAGTATCCTCAGAATAAACAGACAACTTACAGAATGGGAGAAAATTTTTGCAATCTATCTAACAAAGTCTAATATCCAGACTCTACAAGGAACTTAAGCAAATTTACAAGAAAAATTTAAAAACATATTAAAAGGTAGTCAAAAGACATGAACAGACACTTCTCAAAACAAGATATATATACAAACATGAAAAAAAGCTCAGGATTGCTGATCATTAGAGAAACGCAAATCACAACCATAGTGAGATACCATCTCCAGTCAGAATGGTGATTATTAAAAAGTCAAGAAGATTATTAAAAAGTCAAGAAACAAGAGATGCTGGTGAGGTTGCAAAGAAATAGGAACACTTTTACACTGTTGATGGGAATATAAATTAGTTCAACCATTTTGGAAGATGATGTGGTGATTCCTGAAAGATTTCGAACCAGAAAGACCATTTGACAAACCAATCCCATTACTGGGTATACGCCCCCCAAGATATAAATCACTCTATTTCAAAGTTACATGTGGCTGGGTGCAGTGGCTCATGCCTATAATCCCAGCACTTTAGGAGGCTGAGGTGAGTGGATCACAAGGTCAGAAGTTCAAAACCAGCCTGGCCAATATGGTGAGACCTCATCTCTATTTAAAAAAAAAATACAAAAATTAACCAGGTGTGGTGATGGGTGCCTTGTAGTCCCTGCTACTTGGGAGGCTGAGGCAGGAGAATTGCTTGAACCCAGGAGGTAGAGGCTGCAGTGAGCCAAGATCATGCCCACTGTACTCCAGCCTAGGAAACAGAGTGAGACTCTGTCCCAGAGAGAGAGAGAGGAGAGAATCAAAGCGAGAGAGAGAGAGAGAGAGAGAGAATTAATTTCTTTTTATAAACCAAATAGACTTTATTATTCATTACTTTTTATGATTCAATAAACTCTTCATATCATTAAATAACTAAAATGTTCACAGTTTCAAAATGGGCACAGAAGTTTCTATAATACATGAGGTTTCTATCTAGAAATGCATTTTGCAGAAATTGGTAACTGTTAGTAAGTTATCCAATCAACACATTTTTATTAAGTTTTAAGGTTCACCACAATCATCACATTCTGATAATGCAGGTTAATTCTGTGCAAGCCATTATTCTTAGTCTATCAAACACTGTGAAATGAGTATTTTTTCCTTTGTTCACTTGAGATTGTGTCGTGAACTTATGTATATTCCCTTTTCATGTGGCATTTTACTGTGCAAATATTTTGCTATCACATGCTTCCATTCATGTTCATCTTCACATTTATATTCATAAAGGGATGTGAATATTATGAAACAAATGGAATGCACAACATTTCCATATAGTACTCACAAGACCAGATACTTTTTATTTCTCATTTCAATTTTCCTAGAAAGCAAAGTGGTCTGATTTTGCATCCCAATGCACAAGGACAAAAATATAAGCACAAGCATGCCTAAATGTTTTAAAAATGTAAGAAGGATCTGAAAATTTAAATGGAAATTTAAAATATCTTGAGACAAATGAAGATGATAACAAAACATTCCCAAATGTACATGATGCAGTGAAAGCAGTCCAAATCATTAAATCATTAAACTTTGTTTTTTTGTTTTTTTTTTAGATGGAGTCTTACTCTGTTGCCCAGGCTGGGGTGCAATGGCACAATCTCACTGCAACCTCTGCCTCTCAGGTTAGAGAGATCTCCTGCCTCAGCTTCCTGAGTAGCTGGGATTACAGGCGCCTGCCACCATGCCCAGCTAATGTTTGTATTTTTAGTAGAGATGGGTTTTTACCATGTTGGTAAGGCTGGTCTCGAACTCCTGAGCTCGGGCAATCCATCCACCTCGACCTCGCAAAGTGCTAGGATTACAGTCATGAGTCCCTGCACTCAGCCAAGGAAACTTACAGCTTTAAAACCTTACATTAAAAAAGAAGGAAATTCCCAAGTCAATAAGCTAGCATTACACCTTATGGAACTAGAAAAAGAACTAACTAAACCAAAAGCTAGCAGAGAGCAGGAAATAATAAATACTTGAGGAAGATAGTGAAATGAAGAATAGGAAGATGTATCATGTATCAAAATATCACATGGTACCCCATAAATATGTACAATTGTTATGTGTTAAAAAAAGGAAAAAAAAATTGTACATGTTTGGTAAGTAATAGAACATGAACAAATTAATAGTTTTCAAAATTTAATAAAAATATTTCTGTTCTATAACATATATCGTGGTACAATGGCAACATTGGAATATGGACTACAGGTTAGGTAAGTATCTATAATAAGTTTTCAAGATTTGATAACTGTACTTCAACTATGTAAGAGAATGTCCTTGTTTTCAGAAAAGAATTACTGAGATATTTGGTGGTAAAAGGAAATGACATATGTATACTTTCCTCTCACATTGTTCAGAAAAAGTAATATAAAGATGGGAAAATGAGAGAATAGCAATGTAAATATGGCAAATTGATAGAGAAAAGTAACATTGGGGTATGATAAACATATTCATTATTTGAATGTGATTTTTGTTTTATTAGTGTGTGTATATATGGATACTTCAATCATACTTTAAATGTATACAATTTAATATGTGTCAATTATCCTTTAATCAAGCAATCAAAAATTTTAAATAAAAGGCATTCAAATTGGAAAGAAAGAAGTAATATTATTTGTGTTTGCAGATGACACATTATATGTACAAAAGTCTAAAGATTACACATATAGATGTACTCACACAGAAGTAATAAAAAAAATTTCAGCAAAGTTGCATGCAAACAAAATGTACATGCAAAAACAAGTGGAAATTTCTATACAGTAACAATGAAAAACCTGCAAAAAATAGGAAAATAATCTTATTTATAATAGTATAACAACAAATAAAATACTCAAGAACAAACAATGAAGGAGGAAAAAGAATTGTACATAAAACTACCAAATATTCCTTTAAAAAAGTTAAAGAAGATACAAATAAATGAAAAGACATCTGATGTTCATGGACTGGAATACTTAATGTTGTTACAATTGCTTTTGAGGACTTAGTTATAAATTTTTTCCCAGGGCCGATGTCTAACATAGTGTTTTCTAGGTTTTCTTCTAGAATTCTCATAGTTTGAGGTCTTCCTGAAATTAAATCTGTTAAAAAAAAACACACACAGAAAACAAACAAACAAAAATTCCGGGTACTCTGGCTCATGCCTATAATTGCAGGACTTTGGAAAGCCAAGGTGGGTGGATCACCTGAGGTCAGGAGTTCGAGACCAGCCTGGCCAACATAGTGAAACCCCATATCTACTACAAATATAAAAATTAGTTGGGGATGGTGGCACATGCCTGTAATCCCAGCTACTCAGGAGGCTGTGGCAGGAAGATCACTTGAATCTGGGAGGTGGAGGTTGCAGTAAGCCTAGATCGTGCCACTGCACTCTAGCCTGGGTGACAGAATAAGACTTGGTCTCAAAAAAAACAAAAACAAAAACAAAAAAACTTATCAACAAAAAAAGCCCCGGAACAGATGGCTTCACAGCCAAATTCAAAGATAAACTGGTACCAATTCTAGCGAAACTATTTCCAAAAAAAAAAAAAAAATGAGAGAAGGGACTCCTCCCTAATTCATTCTATGAAGCCAACATCACCCTAATACCAAAACCTGGTAAAGACAATGAAACACACAAACAATAGGCCAGTATCCCTGAAGAACATAGGTGCAAAAATCCCCAAGAAAATACTAGTAAATCGAATTCAACAGCATATCAAAAAGCTAATTCAGGACGATCAAATAAGCTTTACCCCTGGGATGTAAAGTCAGTTCAACATACAGAAATTAATAAATGTGATCATCACATAAATAGAATTAAAAGTAAAACCATGTAATAGCCTCAATAGACATGGAAAAAGTTTTCAATAGAATCGACCATCCCTTCATGATAAAAAAAAATCTCAAGAAACTAGGCATCAAAGGAACATACCTCAAAATAATAAAAGCGATTTATGACAAACTGACAGCTAACATCAAACTGAACGGGCAAAAACTGTAAGCGTTCCCCTTGAGAACTAGAGCAAGACAAGGATGTCCACTCTCACCACTCCTATTCAACATAGTACTAGAACTGCTAGCTAAAGCAATCAGGTAAGAAAAAGAAATAAATGGCATAGGAAAGGAAGAAGTCAAACTACCTTTCTTAGTGAAAGATATAATCCTATACCTAGAAAACCCTGAAGACTCTGCCAAAAGGCTCCTTGAATTGATAAATGACTTCAATAATGTTTCAGGATACAAATCAATGTATAAAAATCAATAGAATTTCCATACATAAATAATGTTCAAGCTGAGAGTCAAATCAAGAATGTAATCCACTTAGACACACAAAAATAAAACACGTAGGAATATATTTCATAAATGAAGTGAAAGATACCCGCAAGGAGAACTACAAAACACTGCTGAAAGAAATTCACAGATGAAACAAACAAATGGAAAACCATTCCATGTTCATGGATTAGAATAATCAATATCGTTAAAATGGTCATTCTGCACAAGGCTATCTACAGATTTGATGCTACTCCTATCAGACTACCAATGTCATTTTCACAAAACTAGAAAAAATTATTCTAAAATCCATATGGAACCAAAAAAGAGTCCAAATAGCTAAAGCAATTCTAAGCAAAAAGAAAAAGCCAGAGGCATCACATTACTAGACTTCAAACTGTACTATAAGATGACAGTAACCAACAACAGACACATAGACCAATGAAACAGAATAGAGAACTCATAAATAAAGCCACACACCTACAACCATCTGATCTCCTACAAAGTCGACAAAAATAAGCAATAGGGAAAAGACTCCCTATTCAATAAATGCTGCTGGGATAGCTGAGTGGCCAACTGGAGGCCTACATTTTACTACACTCAGAAATTAACTCAAGAAGGATTAAAGATTTAAATGCGAGTAAATCTTTAGTGTTCTCAGCATGCATGCAAAAACAAAAATGTTAACTACATTAGGTGGAGAATGTGTTAATTAGCTGTGGATTGTGTAATGTGTAGAAATCATTACACAAGGTATACTTATACCTACACACTATGTTTTACACTTTAAATAACATATAATTTTGTCAATCATATCTCAATAAGGAAATATTTAAAGGTTTTACTCAAATTCAGCTATTCTTTGAAAATGTTGCTCAGAAAACACTTGAAAAATATGTGTGGCGATGTTAGCCCACACTCTCCTCTAGGTATCATCCTATTTCCTAACACCACAAATAAGCTTCCCAATATGATCTTCTATACACGGTATACCTAATGCCACTTCCTGTGCTTCTTCTTCAAACTACTCCCATCTGGCCTCTGTCCTATACATTCTGCAAAAACCAGATCATCTGAAGATCAATGGTGGGGTATGTTTTCAGCTCCACTAGGACAGGTCAGCCCCCATATTCCCTGAAAGCACTACCGTTCCCTTCATTAGTCTCTCCCTCATTCTTCCTTTTTTCTACTTCTAACTGCACTGGCCACTCAATCTCAGTGTCTTTTGCAGACTCCTCTTCTATAACTTTAAATATTAACAGTCTGCAGAACATAGATTAGTCCTCATTTCATTTTCTTCTCTTATTTATAGATGATCACGTCTATTCCCATGCCCTCATTACCAGAAATGCAATAAAGAATCTTAAATTAATACCTATGCCCATGGCATTTGTTGTTCACTCTAGACCCACATTCCCAACTGCCAATAAGACCTCTGCACTTTCATGTCTCCCAGGCACTTTGGGAAGAACATCAAAATTTTTTTCCCTCCTAGCATCATTTACACCTAAAGATTCCAGTGTAAGAACATAATTTTCCTGTACTTCTCTTTGAAGCACTTAATATAACTGAAATAATATAAACATTACTATGGTTTTTATGTCTCCTTCCCTGTTAGACTGAGAATTCCAAAAGAGCAGAAACTGTGTTTGCTCTAGTCACCTGTATTTCTTGAAGCAATTTCTATAGTCTGCCACTTACTCAATTCATAAATATAATGTGAATGGAATGAATGAGTAAATTTCACAATCCTTTCTTCAATTTGGCTTAGGTTTTAGAATAAACATTTTCTTTAATAAACATTTAATAAGTCAAAAACTGCAAATTTAATAACATTAAACAGTGAACTTATTTTGTAAATTTTAATATAATGTGAACATTAACATATTATATGTAAAATATCTAAATGTTATAAACACAATAGAGGCAAAACTGTGGAAATAAATAAATAACACCAGGGCAGTCATTTCTTAGGCACCAATGCCGCTGGAGCTGAATGTTTTGAATTTATACTGCTTAACATACTGATGAAGTATTTGCTGAATTTAACTCAACCAATTCAGTAACTAAAGCAGAAATGAGTCTTTTAAAGCATCCAAGATCACATGTGCAAGTGTGACATGGCAGATTAGTCCATGATAATTATTTCAAGATGACTCCATGTTTCCATCCTTACTTCTGAATCTTTCTTGCGAGTTTGTTGATAAAGAGAAGGATCTCATGATTTCCACTCTGACAACTTCCGAGGCACAGTCACTGTGTTTCTTCTCTTTCAGGTAGAGACAGATTCCCTGGAAGTACCTCCTCAAGGCCAGTGTAGGGCTCCCAACCACCCCAGCAGATTCTCCCTCTCCCATCACCTGCACCAAGCAGGTCTCCAGGTGTTCCAGCTGCTGATGAAGTCCAGTGTAGAGTTGGTCCAGGAGGGTCATATTCCAGGCAGTAGAGCAGCACTCTGCATGGAAGAGGCTGAAGATCCCCTGTAGCATCTCTTAGAGGACAGACACAGCCTGGGACTTCTGCAGCTGGCTGCCATCCACCATCTCCTGGGGGAATCTGAAGTCTCTTCTGTCCTTGAGACACAAAAAAAGGGGAGATCCTCCTCATTTGGCCCAGAAACACAAAAATCTTCCTTCCTATGAGACCATGGTCACATCCCAGAGATCCAAAAGAGCCACAGCTGTATACCACTAGGGCCACTACTAGAGGGTGGAGCCAGGCCACTGGGAAATGAGGGTGCTGCTGGCCTGGTAGAGCTGGGGTCTGAGTGTACCTTCGAACCTAGGTTCTCTGAAGACATTCGCTCTGCACGGCTTTCAATAGGAAGCAAATAGTTTTCATTTTCTGCATTCCTTTACACTTACTTCCCTTTTTTGTTATTTTTTTATTCTCAATATGATCTAAGATGATAACATCGCTCCATACTATTAATTATGCAATAAAAGTTTAATTTTCCTAGTAAACTTTAGAGGTGTGGATCAAAATGGATATTTATCAATTACATGAGAAACATCTTTGTTCTAAAGACCTAAGTGTGTATATACATATACATATATATATATATATATATATGTATGTATGTATTATACACACACACATGTATGTAAATAAACACACACTCACACATACACACACAATTTTATATATATAAACATTGCTTTTTCTGTTCTAGGCTCTATTTTTACCTTCCATATTCTGCATAGGAAATGAGTCTCCCTCACCTCTCTGGGTGTATGTAGTTAGGGATATACCAGACCATCTATGGCATTGAAACTCTTTAGGACTGGGTTTTTTTGCTATTTTATTCACAGCAGAGATTAACGGGTATTGGTGAATGAACTTCTATGAAATTTCTCTTGCTTCTAAAATACATTTATTTAGGTCTATGAGGCTATGCTTCATGAGTGTTTGTGTGAAGGACCCTAGCCCTCAGTGATGGCTTCTTCCTCTCATGAGCCATGTTCCCAGGTATCAAAAGTTTCAAAAGCCCTCCAATGCTGATAACAAAGGCTTGTTTTGTCTAAAGAGGTGGAGGACTTATGCAACTGCAATCATTTTATCTCCCTTAGTCAAGTAATTTTTATTTTGCTAATCACTACTTTTATTGATGAAGACCTTTACTTAAACCACTGAAAACTTGTTATGCTTGAAGTTTCTGAGGTGGGCACAGGAGATTCAGTAACAATATTTTCTTTTACTACAATCTAATTTACAGAAACTGTGATCTCAAGTTCTTTTATCCAGTCAGTGTGATTCTTATGGGGTCTTTTTCTGTATCTATCTCACTCTGACAATGCAGGACAGTGAGGCTCGGGCTATTCAGTAAGAAAGAAATAGCCTTCTTTCCTTACTTGTTTGCGATTTTTCATGTTGAAATTTTGTAACTTCTTTTTACGTAGTGGTTTACTGGGTAAGGTATATCTTGCTTCCCCTACATGATGTTCTTATTCATGATGAATTAAAACAAATAAAGAAAAGTAAAAGAAAGGGAAAGGAACCACATTGTTCTTCTATTTTCAAGATTTCTAATTTTCAAGATTTAAGATTTTTGCTTTCCTAGAAAGCAAACCTCAACAATTGTTTGTGTATTAAAAAGAAAACAAATATAAGGCTGAATATCATGAAAGTAAAAGAAGAGAAGTGACTTTCTGCTGACAAAATAGCAAAATGTATGTTAGCAAAATTCAGTGCAGCAAAATTGGGGATTAGGGGCTCTGGCCCAAGGTCATTGTTGAGATACAGAAAGGCAGGGAAACAGCTGCTTCTGCCAGAGCCTCATATACGAGCAACTCCTGGGTCAATGGACTGTCCTCAGTTTTGCAAGACTAGCTACCTGCTCTTCTTTCATTGAATGCAGACGTTTCCAACTCTGAGGTGAGAAAGGAGGAGTTGCACCAACCAACTCACAACAGAGTGGCAACAAGACTCCAGTTGCTAGAACACCAGTCCTTTCTGGCAGGATTATGAATATTAGCCTTGCCTTAGCACCCTACCTAGTTAATAAGTCCACCCAGGAAATGAAAATATGGCTTTTAGAAACCTACAAAGAAAAGGAATTTGATATGCCCAAAGATTCTGTTCTTGTGTTAATCATAATAATGATATTTAAAAAGATAATACCAAAATTATTGCATTGTAACTATAGGCCTGCCACTGTTTTAAGATCGTTAAAAATGTTAACCCAATACCCTGTTTGGATTACACTCATTTTTAAAACTGTTTGGAGAGAAATAGAAATCTGGAGGAATAGAACAAAGACCTAAGGTCAAAACCATAGCGCAAGTGAATAACAGTGAGTCTGGAAGAGTCCATTAAAAAATAGAACTGGATATCAGACATAACCAAGGAGAGGCCACAGCATGAAATAAGAAGAGCAGGAGGGTAAGTTGTCAGGTGATTCTGAATTCTACTTCAAATGCCCATGGGTTGCTGTCTATTGTTTTATAAGGCAAGAGTAGGTGTGGTATGAGTGAATTGAACTGACTGACTTTAAGTTTTAAGTAAAAGTAAAGAGAAGACCATTTAAATGGATGTAAAGGAGATTTTTCTGCCTATAAAAAAAGTCTAAAAATTAATGAGCAATTTCTTAAATGAAATATATTCAGATGACTTTAAGAACCTATTAAATGCATACTCCGGGAGGCCTATTTATTTTTGACTCTTGAGTTTTCTTGTGAGTTTAAGAATAAGCAAAAAGCACCTCATATTTTCCATTCTAAAGATAGCTCAGCCTGGTGGGCTTTTACTTTCTCCTTGGGTCCAAACTAATTCCAAGGGAGACTCTCTTCAGGCCCACTTGCTGTTCTCATTCCCAAGGAAGACAAATCAGTTTCTCACCACCTGGTCAGACTAGACTTTGTGCTGTCTACTGACAGAACCCATTGAAGATCCTTTTCTTCTGTTTATCTTTTTATCCAATGGTTAAGTTGTAAGTGTCAAAAAAAAATCTTTCGTATAAACAAGATGGGAAAACGTTATGCACTTCACACACTAAAGCAGTGAATGCTTTTAAAAGGCTACTTTCCCAAAGTGAGTCTTCCTTTGACACCAAAAGCAGCCACTTTGTTTAGTAGGGCTATCTTTGGCTATCTAGGATTGTTGTCTGTTGGCATCAAAATGGATGCTATTTTCAACCTCCTTGCTTCTATAGCATTTATGTTTCTTAGGATTTAAAAGTTGTAAAACATTTACCAAAATCAGAAAATAAAATCCTGTCATTGTCAAGATGTTGGCCTGCCTACTTGTGTGCACAAACATGTATGACCCACACAGAGTTACATGGAGGCTTTTCCACTGTCCCTGGACTGCATATTCAGTCAATGTATGCTAAGACTCCATTCCACGAACAGGCTTTATATGCAAAGGGGTCCCCAAATGCCAAAGGAGCCTAGAAACCAAAGAACAGGCAGATAAATTTAGTTTGTTGGTAAAGGGTGATTTTCTGGGGAGCTTACAGACAGAAACATGTCATTGTGTAGCAACAAGACAAGTAGATCTCAACGCTGCAACCCCCTAGACCCAGGGGTCATGTTTTGGAAGAAAAGCATGCCTGCTCGGGAAGGAATGTGTAGGTGGCCGAGAGAATGCTAAGAGTGTCTCAGTCTATGATTTCTGCAACGTCAAGTCTTGTTTTGGAGGAAAAGTAAGACTTACAGTAAATAGGTGTTTCTACATAAAGAGTAATGCATTAACTAGATATCTTGGAAGCATTCCCAGACTTGGGGTTAATCAGGAGTCATATGGCAGATTAGCATCTAAAAGACTCACTCTTGTCCCCATAACCCACATACTCTGGCAATAATCCCTGTCAAGGTGTCTTGGTGGCTATCTGGGGAGTTGGGATGGTGCCCTAGTGCCATCAGTATAGGATGTAGCTTGCTTCATGTGAAATCACAGCAAGCGGAGCTCATTATAACTCCATTATAACTCCTTTAACCGGCACTATGGAGTTTCCTTTTATAGGACAAGAGATGAGTTGTTTGTAGTTGTTTTTGTCTGATTCTTTAAAGACTTCATCGTCACCAGCTTATTGATTAGCTGTCACAGGCTGCTATATAATAGACTTTTAGCTACTCACATTAATGGCTAATAGTTCTAATTTGTTACTTTTTTAAATTTGACTTTTGTTTTGTTTTGTTTTATGGACCCTAATCTTCAGGAAGACTTCCAAATTCTAAGTATGCTGACTCACTGGAGAATGTACCAACTGGAAAGAAAAGAAAGGGAATGAAACTACCAATATTTTCTTTTCAATTAACTTCATTAAATGAATTTTGACAAAGGTATTTCTGTCATTAGTTATTATGATCTTCAAATATGCACATTACTAATATCTGTCTTGCTTGGAAGGTTCTGTCCTACTTGCTTCTAATTGTACTCAAATATGTGCTGTGTCCCTTTCGTTCAGGTATTGTTTCATTTTGTTTTAATTTTAAAGGAGGCTGCATTATAATCAAACTTTAAGACATATCTTGGATTGCATTGGCCTCATGGAATAATTTTCCCTGTAGAGTGATGACTTGCTAGATCCTAAAGAGAAAACAGCAGTTGGCAGCTGGCACTAGAATAAGTCTTGTCCCTTCCAATACTCTGCAGACTACTATGGTATCAGTGTCTCCCATGCTAGAGACACTGATATGGCCATGTCTCTGTGAGAGGACTCTGTGCTTTAATCTTCATCCACTTCCAGTCTTCTCTCCCTCTCTATGATCAGATGATTTGAACAGTTGACTCCATCTACCCATTCACATTGTTCCAAATCTTGAGGACCTGCCACTGTTGCAGTCAATGTTTTAAATGTCTCTATTCTCCTTCTGAGATATCAAGCTGCTGCTCCTTTTTTCAACTTCTTCATGTCCACAATATGTGGTTTTTTGAACAAATGAGAGTCCTTTGTCTCCTCTTAGGGAAATCAGAACCTGGAAGCTTCTAAACATAGGCACAGATGAGTTCCTGCATTCTTTACTAGTTCTTTGGGTGTAAATACGTGGGCAGGCTTCCTTCTATTTATTGCATTTTGCAGCTTGACTGGACGTCAGTGGGTCTTGACCCCCACAGCTCATGAATCACCTGGCAGGAGGGGTGAAAGTAAGGTTATGTTCATGCTCTTTCTTCCAAGGCTCTAAAAATTTAACTGTCTCCAGCTAGTACTGCATGGTTAGCCCTTGCCAAGTCTCCATGGGAACTGGAGTGCTTCTCCCTGGTCCCCGTGGCCCTTCTCAGGTGGACAAGATGCACCTCAGCTGGGTCATGAGTGTAGAGAGAAGTAATGTTTGGCTATAAAGAGGGACCATCTCAGCACTCAATACCCCTGAACTTTACTCTGTTCTGGTCCTCCAGACCCACTGTTTGATTCCCCAGTATTGTAGAGCACATAACTGGTTAATAACTCCAGGATATGATGCAAGATATGGCTATAGAGATTTCCAGGGCAAGGTGACAGTTTGGAGCCAAGTCATAAAACTGTCACAGCAACCTGAATATAATTTTTTTTTAAAAAGGTACATTACACACACACACACAAAAACCCACTAAAAAAAGCACTGAAAAAATGAAAGAAGTTATAACATTTGAAAGGCATTATGGAAGGTAGGTAAGGTGGCTGAATGGAGGGAACCATCGATGGTCCCACCCTCCTCATATGATCACCAACTTTGACAACTGTCTATGCAAAGGGAACATCTTCCTAGGAACCAAAAATCTGGTGAGCACTCACAGTGCCTGATTTTTGACTCCACATCACTAAAAGAGGCACTGGAGAGGGTAGGAAAGACAGTCTTGAATTGCCAACACCACCCTGCCTCTGTCCCTGGCAGCAGGCACATGACATGGAGAATCTGTGCACTTAAGAGAGGGAGAGTACAGTAAGTGTATTCTCATGCATTAAATGCATTAAATTCCTGGCTGCCTTCTGACAGCAGGAAGCAGAACAGGGCTGTACTCAGCTGTGCCTGCCCATGGAGGGAGCATCTGGACCAGCCCTAGCCAGAGGGAAATGTTGTCTTATCCCAGTGATGGGAGATTGAGTTCCAGCAAGCATCCCCACCATGGACTAAAGGGCTCTGGGACCATAAATAAACTTGAAAGGCAGTCTAAGCCACAAGGACTGTAATTTCTAATCCTAGTGCTGAGCTGGGCTCAGAGGCAGTGAACAGGAAGGGGGCATGTGACCTACTGAGACACCAGCAAGAAAGGTTAAAGGAGTACTAGCAACAGTTCTCCTATAACCCCAGTCAGCATAGTTCACAACTCCAAATGAGACCCTTCCTTCTTAAAGAAAGGAGAGGAATATGATGTTTGTTTTCATGCTGCTGATAAAGACATACCTGAAACTGGGAACAAAAAGAGGTTTAATTGGACTTACAGTTCAAAATGGCTGGGGAGGTCTCAGAATCATGGCAGGAGATGAAAGGCACTTCTTACATGGCATCAGCAAGAGAAAAAATGAGCAAGAAGCAAAAGCAGAAACCCTTGATAAAGCCATCAGATCTCATGAGACTTATTTACTGTTACAAGAATAACATGGAAAAGACAGGCCCCCATGATTCAATACCTCCCCCTGGGTCCCTTCCAAAACAGGTGGGAATTCTGAGAGATACAGTTCAAGTTGAGATTTGGTGGGGACACAGCCAAACCATATCATTTTGCTCCTGGGCCTTCCAAATCTCATGTCCTCACATTTCAAAACCAATCATGCCTTCCCAACAGTCTTAACTCATTTCAGCATTAACCCAAAAGTCCACAGTCCAAAGTCTCATCTGAGACAAGGCAATTCCCTTCCACCTATGAGCCTGTAAAGTCAAAAGCAAGCTAGTTACTTCCTAGATACAATGGGGGTACCCGTAATGGGTAAGTACAGCCATTCCAAATGGGAGATATTGGCCAAAACAAAGAGGCTACTGGGCCCATGCATGTCCAAAATCCAGTGGGGCAGTTAAATGTTAAAGCTCCAAAATGGTCTCCTTTGATTCCAGGTCTTACATTCAGGTCTTTCGCTGAAGCAAAAGGTGGATCCCCATGCTCTTGGGCAGCTCTGCTCCTGTGGCTTTGAAGGGTACAGCCTACCTCCTGGCTGCCTTCCTGGGCTAGCATTGAGTGTCTCTGGCTTTTCCAGATGCATGGTGGAAGCTGTCAGTAGATCTACCATTCTGGGGTCTGGAGGATGGTGGCCCTCTTCTCAAAGCTCCACTAGGCAGTGCCCCAGTAGAAACTCTGTGTGGGGGCTCCAACCCCACATTTCCCTTCCACACTGCCCTAGCAAATGTTCTCCATGAGGGCCTCATCCCTGCAGCCAACTTTGCCTGGAAATCCAGGCGTTTCCATATATCTTCTGAAATCCAGATAGAGGTTCCCAAACCTCAATTCTTGACTTCTGTGCACCCTCAGCCTCAACAACACATGAAAGCTGCAAATGTTTGGGATTCCACCCTCTGAAGTCACAGCCCGAACTCTATGTTGGCTCCTTTCAGCCATGACTAGAGCAGCTGGGACACAGGGCACCAAGTCCCTAGGCTACACACAGCACGGGGACTCTGGGTAGAGCCCATGAAACCACTTTCTCCTCCTGGGCCTCTAGGCTTGTGATGAGATGGGCTGCCATGAAAATCTCTGACATTCCTTGGAGACATTTTCCTCATGGTCTTTGGGATTAACATTAGCCCTCTTGCTACTTATGCAGATTTCTGAAGCCAGCTTGAATTTCTTCCCAGAAAACAGGTTTTTCTTTTCCATTGCATTATCAGGCTGCAAATTTTCTGAACTTTTATGCTGTTTCTCTTTTTTTTTCTTTATAAACTGAATGCCTTTAACAGTACCCAAGTCACCTCTTGACTGCTTTGGTGCATAGCAATTTCTTCCACCAGATACCCTAAATCATCACTCCCAGGTTCAAAGTTCCATAAATCTCTAGGGTGGGGCAAAATGTTACCAGCCTTTTTCCTAAAACATACTCTTGTATATTTGCTAAAACATACCTTTGCTCTGGTTTCCAACAAATTCCTCATCTCCACCTGAGACCACCTCAACCTGAATCTTATTGTCCATATCATTATAAGCATTTTGGGCAAAGCCATTCAACAAGTCTCTAGGAAGTCCCAAACTTTCCCACATTTTCCAGTCTTCTTCTGAGCCCTTTAAACTGTTCCAACCTCTGCTTGTTACCCAGTTTCAAGGTCCTTTCCACATGTTCAGAAATCTTTCAGCAATGCTCCATTCCTGGTACCAATTTACTGTATTAGTTTGTTTCCAAGTTGCTGATAAAGACATAGCCGAAACTGAGAACAAAAAGAAGTTTAATTAGACTTACAGTTCCAGATGGCTGGGGAGGCCTGAGAATCCTGGTGGGAAAAAAAAATGGCACTTCTTACATGGTGGCAGCAAGAGAAAAATAAGGAAGAAGCAAAAGCATAAACCCCTGATAAACCCATCAGATCTCATGACACTTATTCACTATCATAAGAATAGCATGGGAAAGATAGACCCCCATGATTCAGTGACCTTCCCCTGGGTCCCTTGTACAACACATGAGAGTTCTGGGAGATATATTTCAAGTTGAGATTTGGGTGGGGACACAGTCAAACTATATCAGAAGGGGAAAGAGGACTTCGTCTTGCATCTTGGATATCAGTTCAGCCACAGTGGATAGGGTACCATTCAGGGTCATGAGTCACCCATTCCAGACCCTAGTTCCCAGACAACATTTCTAGGTACACCCTGGACCAGAAGATAGCCTGCTGCCTTCAACAGAAGGACTCAGTTCAGGGAAGATTAATTATCTACTGACTAAAGAGCCCTTGAGCTCTGTGGAAGCAGCAGCAATATCCAGGTAGTACACCACAGGCCTTGGGTGAGACTCTGAGACATGCTGGCTTCCAATGAGAACCAGCACATTCCCAGCTTAAGCAAACAGAAAAGTAAAGAGATTTGGACTTACACCTTAGGTACCAGGTTGGCAACAGGGCATGGAATACCAAGTGTGCTCTTAGGGCTCCAGATTTCAGGACGTGGCTCTTGAACAGCATTTAAGGATCTGCCCTGGGCCTGCTTCCCTGAAGAGTATGTCCCAGGCCTGACAGCATTCACCACAAGCTGACTGAGGAGCCCTGGGCCCTTAACTGAACATCGGCAGTAGACCAGCAATACTTCCCATGAGCCTGTGGTGTTGGTGGTGACCACGTGGTGAGGCTCCTGTGACTGTGGAAATGGGAGAGAACAGTGGGAGGCTCGGTGTCATGTAGTTTGAGGGCTAGCTCAGCTGCAGTAGAATGGATATCAGGTACATTTCTAATGTTTTTGACTCTAGTCCCTGTCTCTAGGATGTCACCTCTGGACCTGCAGAGGCCTGGGGGAACTTGCTTTCCTGAAAGGACAAACACAGGCCTGGCTGGCTTTGCCACCTGCTTATTGTAGAGCTCCAGAGCCTTGAGCAAACATAGGCAGTAGCCAGAGAGTGCCTACACCAGGCCTTTGGTGAAAACCAATGCAGTGCTGGCTTCCAGTCTGACCCAGTGCAGTCCCAGTGGTTGTGGCCATGGGGGTGCTCTGTCACTCCACCCCCAGCTCCACGTGGCTCAGAACAGAGAGAGAGACTGTGTTTGTTTGGGAGAAAGTAAGGGAAGAGAACAAGAATATCTGCCTTGTAATCCAGAGAATTCTCCCAGATCTGGTCTAAGATCATCAAGGTGGTGCCTCTGCAAGTCCACAAGAACCACAGCATTACTGGGCTCGGGGTCCCCTCCAAAGCAGAAACAGCATAGACCACAACACCCACGTTTTTTCAGATATCTGGAAAGCCTTCCCAGAAGGACAGGTACAAACAAGCCAGGATTGGAAAGGCTACAATGAATGGAGTGAACTGGAAACTCTTCAATGCCCAGATATAGATAAATGTCCACAAGTATCAACACCATCCAGGAACACACCGCCTCACCAAATGAACTAAATAAGCCACCAGGGACCAATCCTGGAGAGGCAGAGATATGTGACCTTTCAGACAGAGAAATCAAAATAGCTATTTTGAGGAAACAGAGAAATTCTGTGTAAGACAGAGAAGGAATTCATAATTCTATCAGATAAATTTAACAGAGATTGAAATAATTTTTAAAAATCAAGCAAAAATTCTTGCTGAAAAATTTTTCTGACATACTGAAGAATGCAGCAGTCTTTTAACAGCAATAGGAGAATTGATCTATTTGAAGAAATAATTAGTGATCTAAAAGACAAGCTATTTGAAAATACAGAGTTGGAAGAGACAAAAGAAAAAGATTAAAAAGCAATGAAGTATCCCTACAAGATCTAGAAAATAGCCTCAAAAAAGCAAAACTCAGTTATTGGCCTTAAAGAGAAGATAGAGAAAGAGACAGGTGTAGAAAGTTTTTATAAAAAGATAGTAACAGAGAACTTCCCAAACTTAGAGAAAGATATTGATATCCAAGTACAAGAAGGTCATAGAACACCAAGCAGATTTAACACAAAGAAGACAACCTCAAGGCATTTAAGAATCAAACTCCCAAAGGTCAAGGATAAAGAAAGGACCCTAAAAGCACCAAGAAAAGAGAAACAAATAACATACATTAGAGCTCCAATATGCCTGGCAGAAGACATTTTCTTGGAAACTTTATAGGCCAAGAGAGAGTAGCATAATATATTACATTTAATATATATGTATTTATATATATTTATATACTGTATTTATATATATTTATATTATATATGTATATTTTGACATAATATTTATATATTTATACATATTTATATATAAAGCAGTGTATTTAAATATTTAAATATATAAAATATATATTAAATATTTAAATATATATTGATTATTTAATGTATATTAAAGTGCTAAATGAAAATAACATTTACCCTACTATAGTATATCTGGTGAGAACATCTTTCAGACATGAAGGAGAAGAAAAGATGTTGCCAGACAAACAAAATCTGAGGGATTTCATGAATGCCAGCCCTGTGCTACAAGAAAAGCTAAAGGCAGTACTTCAATCGGTATATTTTGGTATAATCATTTTTATAATTTCCTTCATAGATACTAAGAAGGAGGACTTGATGTAATGCTTTGAATAGATATAGTTTAGAAATTGTCCTTCATACAAAGTCATAAATAATTTTGCATGTTGACTATCTCTTTTATTGAGATATTTATCTTCATCTCTCACCCTAACATACTTCCAACTGTCCTTTAAGCTGCAATTTTTATTCTACTATTCAATCGTCTTCCCTTTTAAAGTTAAGTAGGTTCAGATTGTTATTTTAACTGAAGGAAATAGGCTTCAACAAATAGAAACAACACTAAGTTAAAAAACAGGGAGACGAAGTTAAGGTGTAGAGTTTATACTAGTTTTCTCTTTGCTTGTTTATTGGTTTACACAAACAGAAGTTGTTATCTGCTTAAAACGGTTGATAGTATTTGCAAGCTCCATGGTAACCTCAAATTTAATAACCTATAACAGATAACAACAAAAAAAGCCAGAATCTAAATCATATCACCAGAGAAAATCACCTCAAATGAAAGAAAGACAGGAAGGAAGAGAAAAAGAAAGAAAGAGAATAAAACAAAACAAAGGCAAAACAAGACAAATAACAAAATTGCAGGAGTAAGCCCTTATTTAGCAATCATAACATTGAGTGGAAATAGATTAAACTCTACAACCAAAAGGCATAGAGTGGCTGAGTGGATAAGAAAAACAAGACCCAATGATACGTTGTCTACGAGAAACATACTTCACCTACATCACCCATAAAGACAGGCAAAGACTAACAATAAAGGGATGAAAAAAGATACTCCAGAGTAGCTATACTTATATCAAACAAAATAGATTTTAAGACAAAAGTGTAAGAAGAGACAAAGTCACTATATAATGATAAAAGCGTCAATTCAGCAGGAGGATATAACAATCATAAACATATTAAAACACTGGCACATCCATATATATAAATATTATTAGAGCTAAATCAAGAGATAGATCCAAATACAATAATAGCTGGAGACTTAAACACCCCACTTTCAGCAGTGGACAGATCTTCCAGACAGAAAATCAACAAAGAGACATCAGACTTACTCTGCACTCTAGTGCAAATGAATCTAAGAGATATTTCATGAAACATTTCATCATACAGCTGTAGAATACTCATTATCCTCCTAAACACATGGATCATTCTCAAAGACAGACCATATGTTAGGTCACAAAACAAGTCTTAAAACATTCAAAAAAATGAAACGCTATAAAGTATCTTTTCTGACCACAATGGAACAAAACTAAAAATCAGTAACAGGAGGAATTTTGCAAACTACCTAAAGACATGAAAATTAAACAATATGCTCCTGAATGTCCCATGTGTCAATAAAGAAAGAAGGAAATTGAAAAATATCTTGAAACAAATAATAAAACATGACATATCAAAATTTATGGGACACAGCAAAAACAGTACTAAGAGGGAAGTTTATCATTACAAACTCGACAAAAAAGAAAAACTTCAAATAACTACAAATAAATATATAATGAGTTCAAACAACTCTATGGTTAAAATATCTAATAATATGGTTTAAAAATGGTCAAAAGATCTGAATGGACATTTCTCAAAAGAAGACATACAAATAACAAACAGGAATATCAACATTATCAGAGAAATGCAAATCAAAACTACAAAGAGATATCATTTCACCCCAGTTAAAATGGCTCTTATCCAAAAGTCAGCCAGTAACACATGCTGGCAAGGAAGTGAAGAAAAGGGAACTCTCATTAACTGTTGGTGGGAATGAAAGTTAGTACAACCACTGTGGAGAAAAGTTTAGAGGTTCATCAGAAAACTAAAATTAGAGCTATCAGAAGATCCAGTAATCCCACTGCTGTGTGTACACCCAAAATAAAGGTAATCAGTATATGTGAACTTCCATGTTTATTGCAACACCATTCACAACAGCCATGATTGGGAAGCAATCTAAGTGTGCAACAGATGAATAAAGAAAATGTGATATAGACACACAATGGGAGTACTATTCAGCTGTACGAAACAATGAGATCCTGTTGTTTCACACAACAAAGATGGAACTGGAAGTTGTCGTGTTAGGCAGAACAAGCCAGATCCATAAAGACAAACTTTGCAAGTTCTCACTTATTTGTGGGAGCTAAAAATTAAAACAATTGAATCCATGGAGATAGAAGGTTGGTTACCAGAGGCTGGGATGGGTAGTTGTGGGGCAAGAGGAATGACAGTTAATGGATACCAAAAAGTGGAAAGAATGAATAAAACCTAATTTTTGGTAGCACAACAGGGTGACTGTAGTCAAAAATAATTTAATTGTACATTTTGCAATAACTGAAAGAGTACAATTGAATGGTTTGTCACACAAAGAACAAATGCTTGAGGGTATGGGTATACTATTTACCCTGATGTGATTACTAGGCATTGCATGCCTGTTTCAAAGTATCTCATGTAACCCATAAACACATTCACATACTATGTAAGCCCAAAAATCAAAAAGAAAAAAGAATTTTTTTAAAAAAGGCATTACAGAATCACAAAAACAGAACCAGTTTTATTCTTTTTAAAAAAGCCCATATGGCCCTGCTCCTGTACTGATTTCTTCACAAATGGTGGAACACTAAAGAAAAATAAAACTATGTAACATATTAAATAGGGACTTCTAAGAGAGAAATCTAAAGGTGGCATCTGTAACCCGAGGCAGAGATTTGAGAGGTTTTTGCCACATTGAAATCCCACCCTGCTGCCTAAGCAATGAACACCTGGGAAAATCACACACACTTTCTGATAAACTACCTCAATTACACTTCTGAGCAGATTACCTCAATATGTGTCAATTCTAGCCATATAAAAAGTCCACAGGTGAAAGTTGGCAATCATTCATTGAGGCCTCTGAAATTTCTTTGCTTGTGCCAGTGTTCCCTTTAACTACCAAGTCAGGTGGGACTGATGCCAGATTGTCATTCTGTATAAGAGTGATTATTTTCTTCTGATAAAAAGTCAAAGGATAGAAAAAGTAATTTGTAAAAGAAAGAACTTATTCTTAAGAAAGAGCTCATGTACCTTCAAACAGGAGACGTTTTTCCTGAATGTCCTTGCAGTTCAACACCCAGACTGGCAGGCACTCCTGCCTTCTAGCTGGGCACAGAACATGGAGGGAAGGAGGAGTCAGGAGGCCTTGAGAGGCTGA
>CAUYQU010072150.1:0-105985 GCA_963574635.1 Cheracebus regulus
CCTGACCCTGGAATGTCTGTCTTTGATCCAGAACTTGTTGGACTTTCAGAATTCAGCCTCTCAGAAAAGACAGCTGGATTCATAATAACAATACCAAAAGTTCTGTCTTAGTCTGTTTGGGCTGCTATAACAAAATACAACCACTCAGTAGCTTACAAACAACAGAAATTTATTTCTCACAGTTCTGGAGGCTGGGAAGTCCAAGATTAGGACGTTGGTAGATTCAGTGTCTATTGAGGGCCTGCTTCCTAGATGGCCGTCTTTTAGCTATAACCTCACATGGCAGAAGGGGAGAGCCAGCTTTCTGGGGTCCCTTTTTTAGGACACTGATATTAATCATAAGGGCTCAGCCCTCATAACCTAATCCCTTTGCAAAGGCTCCATCTCCTAATACTATCACTTTGGGGATTAGAATTTCAACATAATAATTTTAACATGGACATAAACATTCAGACCATAGAAAGGGTCACTTTGAATAAACCTTTGCAGTTCATACTTTCATTGCAAATTAGATGGCCTAAGAAATGTCTATGTTGTGTCAGATAAATAATCTAGAACAACCTGCTGACCCTGACACTGGAACAAATAGATACGTTATAGAAAAGCTTGCTCATTGTCTTTAATTCTAACCCTAAATGTTAAGGATATACATACAAAATTTTCTTAATAACAAATTATTTGACTTTGTATTTCATTTATCTAACTAACAATTTTAGACAACACTAAATTTTTTAAGCCAAAATGAACCATGTCTGCCAAATTTTAGCTCTACATATAAATAAAACAATTTCCTAAGTCTAGCTTTTAAAATTTGAAGGGAATGCTGAGCTAAGAATTTAATACAATTTATTGAATTGAATAAAACTAAAGCCCATGAACATAGTCTTATAAATTTCTTTCAGCCCTAATTTCTATATCAAAAAGTTCACAATTACTACAGCTTCTTATCTAATTATATATTTTATTGCTGTTTTGTTCTGTTAATAATTTTCCTTTTAAATTATATGTGCCTCATATTAATGCTGCTACATCAGCTATATTTTAAAATTTGGTTAGTATTTACCCCGTATATCTTTTTTCTTTCCTTTATTCTCTACATATATGTATCATTTTGCTTTATATATCTTTTTAAAGAAGCAAATGGCTGGATTTTGTTTTTAATTCATTCCAATAGTCTTTATCTTAAGCTAATGGATAAGATAATCCATAATTATAATTCCTCTTATATATGAATTTATGTCTACATTTCACATTGTATTTTCTGTTATCTTTTTTGTCTGCTTCTTTACTTCCCCATTCCTGTCTTCTGTTGGATTGATAGGATTTTCTATATTCCCAGCTTTTGTCTTCCATGGAAAGTTTGGAAACTAGAGTTATATTTGTATTATTTTAAACTTTTTGTTTTGCGATAATTGTAGATTTCCATGGACTTGTAAGAAATAATACAGAGAGATCCTGTAAACACTTGATTTAATTTTCCTCAGTGGTAGTATCTTTCATAACTGTAAGTATATTCAACCAGGATATCAACATTGTTAAAATCCAGTGACCTTATTCAGATTTCATCAGTTTTACATGCATTCATGTGTGTGTGTGTGTGTGTGTGTGTTCAGTTCTGTGTGATTTTATCCCATGTGCAGATTCATGTATTTTTATAATGACCTTAAATATATAACATACACACCAAATTATAAATTTAGCATATTTAACTAATTAGAGTTAGGGTCCTTTTGCTTTCCTGAAATCATATGCTCCAGTTATTTGTACTTTATGATCTATTGTTTATTACATTTACTAGCATATTTTATTAATTCCTATATTCATTGTTCTTTCTGTCATTTGAATTTCTTTTCTTCTTGGTTAGATACAACCTTTAACAGTGAAAGTCTGTGCTTGGTTAACTCTCTTTTTATTATGCATAAAAATGCCTCTATTTTGCATTCAATCTTGAATGATAATTTAGATGGGTATAAAATTCAAGGTTGAAAATGATATCCATTAGTATTTTGAAGCTTTAAGTCCACTGTTTTCTGGCATTTATTGTTGATAAATCTTAGTACCACACCTTTGCCAATAATCTGTCTTAAAGGTTTATCCCTGTGTAATTCACACACCAGTGATAGATCATTTCCATCATACCAGAAAGTTTCCTTCTGCCACGTGCTGTTTACCGTGCCCCCACCTCCTGCTCTCAGTAAGCACTGATCTGCTGTCACTGTAGATAACTTGTTCTAGAATATCATATAAATGGACTCAGATAGCACATACTCATTTGTGTCTGCTTTATTTTACTCAGCATAATGCTTTTGGGATTCACCATGTTGTTATATGTATCAGTAGCTTGCACTTTTTATAAACTGCTAAGTAGTTCTTCATTATGTGGATGTATCACATTTTATTTATCCATTCACCAGTTGAGCAATATTTGGGGTGAATGTTAATAAAGCTGCTAAATAGTCATATATAAAAAATAATGATAATCTGTCTTTTCTCCCTGATAGTTTCTAGGATTTTCTTTTTTATTTCTGATAGTCTACATGTTCATTCTGACATGTTAAGTTATAGACTTATTTTAATTTACCTTTATTAGGATTTAATAAGTGCTTGCAATTTGTGGACACATGTCTTTCTTCAAGTCTGGAAAGGTTTTAGCCATTATCTCTTTCAATATTGATCTTCTGCCATTCCCTCTTGCTTCGCTTCTCAAGTTTCAGCTGACATTTGTTGGAGCCTATCAGTCTATCAGTCTATCTACCACGTATCTGAAACTTTCTTTCATATTTTACTCTGGGCTCTCTATGCTGCATCCCAGAATAATTCTTTCAGCACTACTCTCCAGTTCAATGATTCTTCATTTGTGTCCAGTCTATTGTTTAAATTATTACATTTAAAAATATTAATATTTTTTATGTCCAGAATTTCAAACTGAAGGTTAGTCATAGATAGATGACCTTGTTTTTATTTCTGCCTCTTTATTTCACATTTTGTTCTTTTTATGAGCATTATGAGCATACTAAATATATCTATTTTAATGTATTTCTCAGACTGACAGAATATTTTAACTTCTGGACTTAATTCATGTTAATTTTCCATTTTGTTGTTGTTGTTAGCGTCAAATGTCTGTGAATTTTACAAACCAAAAAGCCTTTTGAAAGATTTGCAGGATTATTTTGAAGCTTTAGTTTGGTGGTTTTGTTTTGATTTCTCCCTTCCTCTGTGCTCCAAACTTCCTGTCTAGACGTTTAGGGCTTGCCCTTATCCACCTGTCTGAGCCACAGCCCAGGGATAGGTCTTACATTATTATCCAGATCTCCTTTTCAGTATAATTATCTTCATTTCTGTCTCCTGGTCAAGAGGATATTTCATGAGGCTCCTTGTTGCCCCACTGTGCCTGCATTCTCCCTTGGTTACTTAAGCTGTAGGTGTTGGCAGCAGTTTTTCACAGCTTCTCCTCCTGAGAAATGGGTTAGTGCCCAGGCTTCAAGCACTAACATTGGTGCTGGCCCTCACCTCAGGTGAAGAGCTTTAGTCTCCCTTATTCTGCAGGAGCCAGACTGCCCCTAACCCTGCCTGCTTCCAATCCCAAAAGCAGTGGATCCACATCTCCAACCTAACTGCTGTTTTACATTGGCATTCCATGTCTGGTCTAGGGCAAAGTTTATAGGGAATTGTAAGCCAGCTGTGGTTATTTGCCTTTTTCTTTTATTATTTTATTTATTTATTTTGGAAACAAGGTCTCTCTATATTGCCCAGGCTGGCTTCCAATTCCTGGGTTCAAGCAAGCCTCCCACTTCAGCCTCTAGAGTAACTGAAACTACAAAAGTGCACCCCTGCAACCTTCTTCTATTTTATCATCACTATATGCTTAGAGCACAGAGAATACTTCAAAGTCTGAGTTTACTGCACCATCCTGCCCATTTACAATCATAAAAATTAACATTTGCTAAATATTTATATGCCTCCATTGTTCTTAGTCTTTTTATATCTTACTTCACTTAATCCTTAAAACTCTTCTGCAAGGCAGGTGCTATCCCATATCAACATTTTATATGAGAGTAAATAAATTCTCTCTTGAATTTAACTAACTTGTTTTATATAAGTATTCTGTAAAATGGAAAAATGGGCTTCAAGTCCAGGGATGTCAGACTCCAAAGCCTTTATATAATAAAGACATGAAAAGTCTCCTCATAATAACCTGAAATTACTGGCTTTATGACCCTACAGAAGGATCTGCAGAAGTAATAATGGTATGAGCTGTGAATCTGCGTTACTGGTTTCTAGTTAGAGTTTGATGTTCCTGCCCAAATCTCATGTTGAAATGTAATCCCCAATGTTGGAGGTGGAGGCTGGTAGGAGCTGATTGAATCATGGGGCTGGATTCTTCCTAAATGATGTCGTATCATCTCCTTGGTGCTGTCCTCATGATGGTGAGTTCTTGTAAGATCTGGTCTTTTAAAAGTGTGTGGCACCCTTCCCCTCTCTCTTACCATGTGGCATGCTCCTCCCTCTTCACCTTCCACCATGATTGTCAGTTTCCTGAGTCCTCCCCAGAAGTGGAGCAGATACCAGAATAATGCTTCCTGTAAAGCCTGCAGAACCGTGAGCCAATTAAACCTCTTTTTTTCATAAATTACCCACTGTTAGATATTTCTTTATAGAAATACAGCCTAACACAGCATTCTTTTATAACTACGAGATTGGAAAGTCACTGAAGCAACTTGGGTCTTTACTTTTTTATAAAATGGGGTTAGCAACAAATAATTTTTCTCCCTGATTCCTCATGAAGTTCAAAAATAATGAATTTAAAGCATCTTTTAAAAATATGCAATATATTCATAATATTTTACATTGATTTCAAGCTTTTTCCCCCTGTGTTGAAACCAAGAGATGTCATCAGCAAATCTTATATTATTTTTCCCGACTATATTGCCTTGCAGTTGCCCACGCCAGAGCTCATTTGCTACTTCTCTACCCACTCAGAAAATCTCATGAGATCTTACTATGGTTTATCCCTGTCAGTTTGACATTTCACTTCCATCTTTAATTTTGGAGCTCTCACTGTGTACTCTCCAGTCCAAATCACTTATACAACTATCAAATAAACTCAACATTTTTCTTTCTAGAGAAATAATCTTTTCTCCTACCTTTGGTTTCCTATTAAGCCAATTCTTTATCTATAGCAAAATAAATACTACTCCCACATCACTCCCTGACTGGTGGTTAATATCCTGACTATTCCACAGCTTTTTTTTTTCAGCATTCCTTCCCTTATCAAGGGGGAACATCATAGGAAAGACCAGATTATTGAGGCAAATCCACCACTTTATCATCTACTGGTGCCCTGACCAGGGAGGGCCAGGCACTTAGCATCCTCAATCTTTAGTTTTTCTTTTCATCTATAAAGTGACGATAATATGTCAATCCTAAAGGAAGGATGCAATGGTTTTATAAGGCAAAGTATACCAAGTGCCACATAGAGTATCTGGCACACAGTAGGTTTTTGATAAATAAAAGTCATCCTTATCAGAATGTGAAGCCTGAAAGCACCGACTTGCTGCGAATGTTGAAAAAGCATGTGTTGACTACATTAACCACACTCCAGAGATGCAAACAACTTGTTTCTTTTTTTTTTTTTTCATTTTTATTGTACTGTCAGGTTCAATAAAGCAGCAATGTACTCTAATTTTCAATGTTGATAGATGATGATGACTCATTTCAAACTCCAACAAACATGTAGGCCCCATTTTCCACATAGGCAGTGGTTCTTTTCAAAGCTACTTTGATGTCTTTGAAAGGAAAGAAGTGTAGGATCTTGAGTAATGATGATGAGTATGATGAAGCCTGCAGAAGTGTCCATTCCAAGCCTGGGGACAAAGAGTGCTGTCCTTTGCAAACCATGTACAAGCTGTTGATTCACTGGTTGCTGGAATGTGCTGTCCAGCCAAATGCAAATCTCTCTTTGAAGAATCACTGATCTCCTCCATTCAGACAGGGCATTTTATTTGAAATGAGTTTCGCATTCTTTTGTGATCATTTGCATAACCTCCATGAGTACAAGACAGAAAGAGTTTCAGCCTGAATAGAATTTTAAACCTTTGGTTTAGGTTTTCCTAGACTGAGCAAATACAGGTGTGGGGTGTGTGTGTGTGTGTGTCTGTGTGTGTGTCTGTGTGTGTGGGAGAGAGAGAGAGAGACAGAGACAGAGAGAGGCAATTACTCAGGGAAAATATGAATATGGGTGGAAGGGAAAGAGACAAGGGAAGCAAGAGAAAGGAGAGGAAAGCAAAGAGAGTTTCATCATTGTCTCTTTTTATCTTCCTCTTAAATAAATGTCCCCACCACCACATATGTTACTTTTTTAACTGCATATTTCCAAAAAGTTGCTCCGTAAGGCTCAATTAAGCAGTAATATACCCTAATTTTCAACACTGATAGATCATGATGACTCATTGCAAACTGCAACCAACATGCAGTCTTCATTTCTCACATAAGCAGTGTTCCATTTCAATGTTAACTTGTTAACTGCATATTTCTAGAAAGTTGCACAGATTGCCATTATTGCCATCATATACTATAGGAAGTAGAATTACTTCTTCCTAGAGGAAAGGAGATATAATTGCAGCTTGTTTTTTCATAACTATCTATATTTGTTTGCTCAGTAGATTTCTCTCCAAGTCCCTGAGTCATATCTTCCCAGAACACAAAACTTAAACCTTCTTTGCATTTTATCGGGAGACTGACATTCTCACATAACATTTCATAATAATGTACTCAAATGACACATTTAAAATATATGAAATGTATATGAAATAAACTTGTTGAAACTGGAGATGTTACGAGCCTCAAGCTAACAAGCTGGCTTAATAAAGAACCACATTAGCTCTCAGAATCAAAATTCAGACTAAAGCCCAGGATGAAGTCTCTTTTCCACTTCTCATACAGTTGGGTTTCAATATTTTCAGGTAATGCCCCAGGAGACGATTTTTAATCAGATTACTTCAACTCTGTTTTCCCCTACTTAAATAAAAATGTGCTATGTGAAAAAAATGTGTTATGTGGAATAATACAATCAAATGTAAAATATGATGACTTCATAGCTGCCATTTATATTCCTCTGAGCTTGGCATCAAACTGAAAATTCCAATAACTTCTTGAAATACTAACATCTCTCTGCTCACCACTTACTGTTACTTTTCAAATGTTTGTGAAACCATTATCCTATTACATTTTAGGGAATTTTCTTCAGTGAAACTAAATTTATGTTTCTATTATCTCTGAACATATGTACAGGTAGAAATTTTGTAAAACTATAGTGAAAAGTGTTCCGGTATTATGTGCAGCATTAAAGACGGTCTGTCTTCCAAATAAAGACATGTATAACAATAAGATAAAAGCTATGGTTTCCCAATTAAATATTACCCTCAGCTGAAAACCAACAACCTTCACTATTAGAATACACTAAAATTAGTACTTCACTACATCTTTGCACCCACGACCCCTAGAGTCTTCTAAGGAGCCATAATCCAGATGTCGCTGTGACTTTGCAGCCTCCGTAAAAGTTGTATTGGATTAGATTGAGGTCCCTGTGCACCTCTAAGCCCTTGTATTCCCATGGCCACTTTTCCCCTTGTTTTGCTAAACAGACATGAAATTCAGGTCTTTCCTTGGTGTACATGCACCCTTACCCACAGACAATTATGTAAAGCCAACTCTATTGAAGGTTGGAGGACCATTAAGAAAGGTCACATGTTCAGTGTATTTCCAGCAACTTAGTATCCCACAGCATGCATTCCTGCCCTTAAATATCTTTTGTCCACCCTTTGCCCACCCTCTCCTATCAAGGAGGTTTGTCCATGCGTTACCCAGCTTCCTCTCCTCATTCCCACCTCTTATATTTCCTGAGCCACCCTTCAGATTATTGCTCCCAATTCTTTCTGCAGGTTTGCAGAGCAGTTCTGCCCACTCCATGTCCTGCTCCCAAATGCACTGACGTGCTCCACACACAATAGCACCACTGGATCACAGAGACACACTCCCTTAGAAAGACCATGAGGTTATACACATCATTTTTCCATTCTACAGTAGACACTTCTTTTAAGTTTTGGGTTTTTCAAATCATTTTATTTTTCTACTGCTTTTTCATTTATTGTCAGAGACCATCAAATCTTTTGCAGCTTATAAGCCTTCTGTCTCACATTCTATTGACATTACAAATAAACTTATTTGCTTTCCAAATGGAAATTTTAAAGAATGATACATTTTGTCTCACAAGTTGACTGATAGTTAAATTGCCTGCAGTGGGACTGATAGTAAATTTTCTCTTTTTTATAGGTCCTATTTGTGTTGCCATGAAACTTTCTTAAGTCGTGATGAACAAATGCAGTCTTCTGTGACTCTCGGAAGCTTAGAAAAACAAAGTCTCTCATATTCAAGGGGTAAAGAACTACCAATAATCAATGCCTGACTCTAAACTAGCTATTTACATCATTACTGCATTAAAGTCAGTATGTAGTTTTGGGAAATGTTCCATAAATGTATGATGAACAACTATCTCAGAATACAGTAGTGGCATCATTTTTGTATCACGTAGCTTTTTAAAAAATATAGTGCACCCATTTAATAGTTATTTTCCTTTCATGATGGAATTCATCCTTTTCACAAACTTTCAAGTATCAAGACCAAATTTTAACATCAAACACTTTCATAGACCACTGTTAATTGGAAAAGAATATTCCAAATGACTGAAACCAATTATTACTTTGGCAGCATTTTCAAATTAATTTTCATTTTATTAGCCACAATGGTCCTTTATATTAGCTACCCAGTCCTTGTAGACTGGATTGTTAGGAGAGGCCTCTCTGTGGAGCTGAAGTCTGAGCTGAGACGTGAAGGAGCTGTTATGGAAGATCAGAGGAGTATCAAGTGAAAAGGTCCGCTGATGAGTACAGGCCTAGGGCATTGGGCCAGTGTGGCTGGATGTAATCAGCAAGGATCAGCGTTCAGGAGGCTGGCAGGGTCCTGACACTGCAGGGCTTTGAAGCTGTTGTAGTCCTTTGGGGGTACTATAACAAAGTACTACAGACGAAGTGGATTTTAAGCAACAAACATTTGTTTCTCAAGTGCTGGAAGCTGGAGTCTAAGATGGGGTGCCAGCATGGTCAGGTTCCGGTGAGGGCTCTCTTCCAGGTTGCAGACTGCCGTCTTCTTGCTGTATTCTCACATGGCAGAAAGAGAAGCAGGGGAGATCTCTGGACTCTATTTATGAGGGCACTAATCCCATTCATGAGGGCTCCACTCTCATGAACTAATCACTCCCAAAATGCCTCATCCATCTCCTAATACCTTCACCTTGAGGGTTAGATTTCAACATAAGAATTTTGGGGGAACATAAATCTGTTCATAATAGAAGTCAAGGTAAGAAGAAGAAGCTTTACTGTAAGGGAACTGAAAAATCATGATGGAATTGAAGCAGAGGAGTGGCATTGATCTGACTTAAGCTTTTACAAGATCACAGTGGCTGCTGCTAGGAGAAACTGGGTGGGGGCGGGGATAAGGGAGAAAGCAGATCCATCAGGAGTTCACTGCCTTAGCCCAGGAGAGAAATGATGAGGCTCGGCCTGGAGTGGGAGCTGCTGAAGGGGAGAGAGGAGAGTGTAACGGGGGTACATGGCATGCAGGTGTGTGGCACACAGCATGGGGACCAAGTGGGCACTCTGATGATGCTGCACAGACAGTGAGAAGCAGTATCCACTTGATGTATTCGTATGCATGGTTACACAGGTGCCTTTTGATAGTACCAGGTTCCTCTTGAGAACCACTGCTTTCATATACTGCAGTAGGTATGGCAAGAGACACAATTCCTTCTTTCCATCATCCGGTGAACTTTCTGAAGTCTTGCATGAACTATTTTCATCTGCAGAATATTGAAGGTAATTCTTTCACATCAGTACCTGATGAAGCTTAATTAGTTAATGCTTATACGGTGGTTAAAAATGAAAAATGTTTAAATGTCAACTGTGACTCTCATTGTATCATAAGCACTGAGCTCCAACGCTTGCTGAGAATGTCCCTTTCCACAGCTATGCTCACAAGATGGTAGGAAGGCAGGAGCAGTTTTTTCTAATTGCAATAAACCATCCATTTATCACTCCACACCATTTTCCAGGAAGAAAACAGGAATCAAGTCCCTTGGAGGAATTCTCCATTGTCTTCTAGAAAACCACATACAATGGTCATTTTTTTCTTTTTGTGAGTCTCACTTTGTTGCCCAGGCTGGAGTGCAGTGGCACAGTCATGGCTCGCTGCAGCCTCGATATCCCTGGCTCAAGTGAGCTGGAACCTGTCATCCCAGCTGCTCGGGAGGCTGAGGTGGGAGGATCATCAAGGAACACTGTAGCTTTCCTTGGCTCATGGCATCCTTCCATCGTTAAAACCAGCGGTATAACATCTTCAAGCCTCAATCTGACTCTGACAGTCTGCTTTTGTCATTACTTCTCCTTTTCTGACTTCTTTAGAGATCCTTGTGATGACATTGAGTCCTTGTGATGACACTGAGACCACCAGAGAATCCAGGATCACCTCCCGATCTCAAGGTCTTTCACCACATCTGCCTTGCAAGGGATCCCATTCACAGGTTGGGGCGGGGGAAAGGATTAGGACGCAGATGTCTTTGGAATTATTCTACCTGCCACACTCACCAAGCGTGAGACTCTTCAGTATTGTGTTGGATATGGAAACAGGTAGTTTGTAATTTTTAAAGTTACCCAATTTTTTAGAGCTCAGAAGGAACCAACAATCTAATCCACTTAAGGAAAGTGGAGTGATCTCCTCTATGTTTAAGTAAGAATTGACCTGTACTTCTTCTGTCAGGGCGTAGAGACTCAGAGGGCTCTCTTACCTCTTCTGTACCCAGAGAGGCCCACTCAATAAATCATTGGATAGATCAGTTCTAGATCATTCTAAGGAGTAGATACAAAGATCCTGAGGCAGAAAAGAGATGAGGAAGTTGAAAGAATAATTAAAAAGTCAGTTTGGTGGAAGATGGTGGGCAACGGGGGAAGAGGAAGAAATAACAGGACAGATCAAACAGCCTGAACATTTCAGTTTTATTTGAAGATAAATAAGAAATCATTAAAGCCTCAAGCAGAGGAATGACATGGAGAGACTGACATTTTTCTAAGACCATTCTGGCTGCTATATGAAGATTACCTTGGACACAAGGAAGGGTGGAGGGAGGAAGACCCCGTAGGTGACCCGCACAGTCCGCCAGGCAGGATGGCCGATGGTGCCCATGGAGACAACCCAACAGGGATAAAGCCATCATCCTAGTCTGAAGGTGTGACTGACAGGGAGCACTCCTGGATTACATGTGGTGGGTAGGATAGCTTGAGACTCCAGAATGAGTTGTAAGTTTTGGCTTATTAACATGGCAGATGGTAGGATCATTTGTGAAGAGGAAGATTGGGGAAAAACCAGTATGTGTGAGAAAGTTAACAATTCTCTTTTGGATGTTTACTATTAAGAAGCCTGATAGACACACAGGTTGAAATATCAAGTAGATTGCTGAATAGACAGTCTTTAGCACAAGAGGACACCAATGCAAAACTAACATTGTTCTGGCTCAGAGTTCCACCTTCCCTGGGCATCACTCTGTGCCCAGAGGAGTTTCTTTTTTGAAGCAGAGTTTTGCTCTTGTTGTCCAGGCTGGCATGCAACAGTGCAGTCTTGGCTCACTGCAACCTCCCACTCCTGGATTCAAGCGATTCTCCTGCCTCAGCCTCCTGAGTAGCTGGGATTACAGGCACCTGCTACTATGTCTGGCTAATTCTCGTTTGTATTTTCAGTTGAGACGGGGTTTCACCATGTTGGCCAGGCTGGTCTCGAACTCCTGACCTCAGGTGATCCACCCGCTTCAGCCTCCCAAAGTACTGAAATTGCAGATGTGAGCCACCGTGCCTGGCCCATAGGAATTTCTAACAAATTTACCCCTGGGTCATCTGGGGATGACCCAGGTTTACTAGTTGATGAAGGAGATCCCCCTGAGTATTACAAATCTGTCTGGCTCTCAGGCCTCAGAGCCTTCGGTATGAAGTCACTAGAACTACTGAGTATCCAAAACAGTCTTTTGACACTTGTATATATTTAGTGTGTGACTGGAACAAAGTTTCTAGTACAAGAAGGCACACAAAGGTTAGTTCAATGAATGGTTTCCTTTAATTGATTTATTTTTTATCGGAGTGAGAATGAGATTAGCAAGTGTGAGTCTAATTTTCCCTCAAACAAGAAAAGTGGCTGGGCATGATGGCTCATGCCTGTAATCCCAGCAACTCTGAAGGCTGGAGCAGGAGGATCGCCTGAGCCCAGGAGTTTGAGGCTGCAGTGAGATATGATCATGCCACTGCATTCTGGCCTGGGTGACAGAGAAAGATGTTGTTTTAAAAAAGAAAAGTGACTTACAAATCTGCAGGACAGTCCAGTGCTTCCAAGACTTTAACCGGGAAGCATTGGGATCTTGCTGAAATGCAGATTCTGACTCAGTCAGTCCTGGGTCGTGCTTACGATTTTGCATGTCTAGCAGGCCCCCAAGTGTTGCCAAAGTAGCTGGCTCTCACATCACACCCAAGTAGCAAGGAAATATACTTATCCCACTGTTCTTCCATTTAATCAGGCAAACTTTCACGAAACAAACAACATTCTGTGGGCAAGACTTCCACAATCAAGTGTGACACCAGACTGCAGTTGCTTGTGGATTTCTACAGCAACCGTTTCTGATGCTATAATTTGACAGTCAACATTTATTGCCTTATGTTTTTAATTAGCATTCTATGCCTATATGTCTCATTTTTTCAAACAAAACTAAAAGTGTCTAGAGATCAAGGACAAAGCTCTGTGATTTTTTGTGTACCTAGCTCCAAGGCTCCTTTCTCATACCTTTTAGAAGGTGACTTCCCAAGGAATGTTTGTTGACTGACTACTGATGAATTCCTCAGGTAGGGAATGTGGATCCATGAGCATTAGACTCATGCAGAAATAGAAATATGACTTTTGCCACGAAACTTATAATTTAAATCCAGTAGATTTTCATTATCCCCACTTGAAATAAAGTATATATCTGTGAATAATTGGCATTCACTGTATAACAAGAGTCTTCTAAATGTTGGGTAATTGAAAGAAAGCATTTCAGAGCGCTTAGAACTCTAATTTCTTCTGAATTACAAAAGGATTACATAAAATTGTACATTCATATTAAAAACACATTAAATAATAATCACAAATACAATCTAAAATAATAAAGTAACTGTAAGTAGGTACTTGATGTGAATTATCTGTAACATTTTCATGATTATTCCTTAATTTATTGCTCCATTATATGGAAGCCTTTCTGCCTCTCAGTATGCATGGCAGCCTAATCTTATATTTCCTTCCCCTGAACTCACAGCTGAACAGTTTGCTTGTATACTATGGCAAGGAGAAGAACATTGAGTTATGTGGGAAAACAACTTCAGTGTGGCTGCCACTTGGAACTCAGTGCTGAATTACATACTGCAATTAAGATGAAGACCATTGTCGGAGTGACCGGCATCTCTCCAGGGCCCAGCACTTTCCTTCTGTGCTCCCAGGGAAGGAGTTCCTGGCACAGAACTCAGGATGGCCAGCTCTGGTCTTGGTCCAGCTGCGTAGATCAGAGGAGCTACTCCTAACGGTAGCTGAGTCCCAGTAACAGCAGAGAGGAAGCAACCATACCTGACTTTTCTCCCCAATTTTTAGACATGTCATTTACCCAGTCATTCTTTAACAGCATTTTGAAAGGATCTCTTTTGGGTTAAGTGCTGAGCTAGGCTCTACATGAGATACAGGGACAGATTCTCCCTTTCTAGGAGCTCATAGTCCACCAAAATGAGCTCTGACAAGGCTGGGGCCTCACCTGGCTTGGTCACACTGTATCTCTAAATCCCAGAAGGTGCTTGGCTCACAATAGGTATTCAGAAATATTTTTCAATTGAGTAAATGAATAAGAGAATGGATGAACAAGTTTAGTGGGTAGCTCAGATATATAAATGATCAGCTTCTGCCTGATAGAGTGCTCAAGCAAAATAATACCAAAGCCACAATTTGTGGAGCCCTCATTAAGCCACATGCCACACACTGTTCTATGGAACTTGTACATTATTTTCATCCTTACAACTACCTCTGAGTAGTTGTGATTTTTACACCATTGCACATGTGAGCAGATGGTGTGAAGAGATGGCAAGCATTGTGCCCAAGCATTCACTGTTAGTGATAAAGTGAGAACTCAGATTTAAGTCTGTTGATGCTTGAGGTCCTAACCAACACACTCTATTGCTCTCTCCAGACTTTATTAATAACCAGAGATTCCAAGTGGAGGGTCCCAGTTTAAGAAGGAAAAGCAGTGGGTAATTTTTAGCCATGGGACATGATAACAAAGGCAATCTTTATCCATTGTTAGATTATTCTGCTTTCCACAGGGCTTCCCACAGTCTAAGCCCAAGGAAAATGCAGACAAGAGGCCCTGAGCTGACTCATCCACTGGTTAGAAGAGTCCAGATGACAGGACTTCCCTCAGAGAATTCCAGTTTTCATTAGTAGGCAGGAGACAGGTGGTACTCCTCCAAGACAAGCTATTACAGAATACCTTGCTTTGAGCAGTTTTTAATATCGAGAATCTCCTAATGACAGCAGATTTAAGAGTGGTGACAAAAATAGTCACGATTTTTAAAAAAGTAGCCTTTTTTCAGTGCACGAATTTCTATATAATATTGTAACAGGCAATTCTATATCATATGACAAAGGAAGCAGTCATATAGTCATATGCACCATGAATATTTGATGTAAGTCACAGACTTACAAAGATTTATAGTCAGATTACTTATCCAGCATTTGCTTGGGGCACGATTGAGGAGCTAGCTGTAGATGCAATGAGGCAGGTCTGTCTGGAAAGCAGGAGTTGGGGACACTGAAGAGTCAGAGAATCCCCAGAGTCCCCAGCATCTGGGATGGGAACAGTTTAGCGTAAGGTGGGACAATACCCAAAATAAATGTTACTTCCCTTATTGTGCTGAGGGTTAACCACCAGATATTTTGGAATCTCCTTTCTCTACGCCGAGGCACTGGCTCATGTTTTTGGACCCCACAGCTTCGCTTCCTGGAGGGGAACAGTGTAGACTGAGGGGGGTGCCTCTCTGTCAGCCTTGCGCGATAGTCCAGGACAGTTGGGCCTGTGGAACTCTATTGAATAATCAGTGGAAGGTGGGTTCAGCACATGGAGTTTAGTAAATGGTTTACGTGGTTCTCAAAATCATCCCCGGATCCACAGCATCAGCTAGACCAGGGTTCTGCAATTTTTTCTTTAAAGGTCTAGAGAATAAATACTGTAGGCTTTGTGAGCCAAGAAGCAACATTTAGCATATTATCTGGGTACTTATTATATAACAAGAGAGAAAAACAAAATCCACTAAGTTTTTATTGATGGAATTCAAACCAATATTGGGTACAATTTTTGGGTAATGCAGGTCTACTAAAGAAAAGAATGTAACTGTAAGGGGAGACAGAGTTTTGGTTAATTGGGGTTCAAAGTTACTGTTGCCTATCATGGAATCATATGTAAAGGTTCATCTGTGAAAGCTATTATTAACTTGCAGACCTCATGAAAACAGGTGAAAGCATGCATTTGGCCCTAGGGCTAGACCTGGGAACTGGTTAGAAATGCAAATTATAAGGCCCACTCCAATCCTACTAAATTAGAAAGTCTGGGGGTGGGCCTGGTAACTTGTGTCTTAACAAGCCCTCCAGGGAATTCCCATGCACGTTACCATTTGCGAACTACTGGTTTAAAATAAATGTGGCAGGGCCAGGGTTAGCCTTGCCTACCCTTTTATTACCATGGTAACATGCATGTCTCAATCACAGTCTTCAGCCCAATCTTCCCATTACCATTATTTCAATGAGTTTGGATGTATATTTATATTTTTAAAAATAACCTTTTGAGTCTTAGACAACTCAAGAAACATGGCACGCCCACACCCACTCTGCGATTTCTAAACAGAGAACCAGGAACTCCTCTGGGAAGTGGCTCAAAGCCAGGAAGGAGAAAGCACTTCTCACCAATGCTGGGAGGATAAGTGCTCAGGCAAGTCGTCTTTAGTAGGTAACCCCAGAGATGGGTAATAGAAGTTGTGACTTCTCACCTTTATAATTGCTACCTCAGCACTACCTCTGGCCAGTGTAAAATAAATGGAGCTACAATATAGAGGCTGTTTCTGGATTGAATTGGTGGGCTCGGTGCTATCACCGTTTCACATGATTTATAAATAATATTTTTGTAGCAAACTCAGAGGAAAGAACTATAGAGACTGTCCCCTGGGTTAATTCCCTTCCCACTCTGACTCATCTTTTCCTCTTTAGACCTCTGCCTCAATTTCTCCCTGTATATGATGGAAACAATCAATAAAACCTCATTGACAGGTTTGTCTTGAGAATAAAATTAGGTTTGGGAAGGATTCAGCAGTTGATGAATGTTGAGAATTATTCTTAGATATGATTGCCCTAACAAACTGACAAGCTGATGTTGACGTTGACAAAAAGAGTGTAGAGAACCTATTATCCATGCAGCATCTCTCCTGTGGCTAAAGACAACACTTCCTTGTCCAGCTGGCGTCTTTTAGGCATGCTAAATTTTTTTGCAAAAAAAAAAAATTCAAATAGCTATTTTGACTCCTTGGGCAGGAAGCCTGTGCAAACATTTCAAATAGGTTCCCCACCAGCCTAACCCCAACTCTACCCAGTCTGAAATTCAGATGCTGTGAATCACTTGGGGTTTAGACAACAAAAGGAGAAGGGGGAGGTCATTGTCTGTGGAAGGGCTTGGCAAGTCTTTTAGGAGCAGTTTCTGGAAGATTCCTCTTAATATCATTAATTGATCAAATTACCTGGATAACACCTAGAAAGGCCTACAGAGCCAGACCCAAGTGGATGAGAGGTGGGATTTTTACTATTCTGGTTTTAGAATTGTTGGGTAAAACCAGGAAGGCTGCAGACGTTAGAGAAGAGCTCTATATTCTCCTACTTTAAAATGTTGCCTAAGATAAACAACAAACTCAATGTGCTTTGCCCCGAGAAAGCTCAGAATTCTTGTGCTCAGGAATCATGCAGTCAATGCAAAGGTAAGACACAAACCAACAAGTGGGCAATGTCTAAGTGAGGATCGACAGAGGCGCTTTTAACAGGAGATGGAAACTGAGGAGGTGGAGGAGAATTTGGAAAACGTATCCTGAGGCAAATATTCAGCTCTACAACTACTTAAAAAATCAAACTAGCTAGAGTACAGCGTCTTTTAACTGGCACTGAAACCGAAGAAAACAGGAAGGAGACATAATAATGATTTGAAGAAAACTAAGCCGTGAAAAGAACTCCATAGAACAGGACTATAAAATATTTTTTAAAATGAATATACTGGATTTATGGATGAATCTGTAATTGTCTTGAAAACTTTTGTCTTAATAGATGACACTATTAACTGTTAGTTTTGAATCCCCACTTCATGCTAAGCTTGGTACCGAGGTTGTATTCATGGTGCATATTTGTTACCTTTGATTCTTTTATTATGAAACTGAGATGAAGCAGGGACTCTTGTTTTCAAAGGAAAACCTTGCAAGGAAAATTCCAGGTACCTAGCTATCCCTGAGAAGTAAATGAACAACTTGGTAAGTGAGAAGGTAACAGTAACTTAAAACAATAGCCAGGGAAGCTAAAATCAGGAGATATTGTTTCCCTTTCGAAACTAAAGATAACATATTAACCTATGTCCCTGAGTTGTTTTTCAGAAACTCAGACCCCTCAACTGGGTCCCTTTCAACGTGGGCCACCACATGGAGCGCCATGACTTCTCCAGCATCCCAGGCTGCAACCTGCCCCTGGTGCAGGAGATCGCGCCCGAGTACTACGACCACCTGCCGCAGCACTACTCGTGGGTGAGGGTGCTCTGGGACTTTGTGTTTCAGCACTCCCTGGGGCCCTATGCCAGGGCGAAGCGGGTGTACAGGCTGGCAAAGGATGGCCTATGAGGCTGCCTCCTGCTGGTGGCCGACATCCCCCACCTGCCCCTCCGGCCTCTCACCCCAGCTCTAAGGGGATGCATTTCCTTCCTGCGCCCTGGGCTGCTGGGCTCCGTCTGCACGTGGACTCACCCTGGACCTTGGCAATGGCCTTCCCTTTCTGGCCCTCACCAGGCGAGGCCTGGCTCTGCCCCATGGTGACCTGGGTGCTCTGAGCCCACGGTCCCCACAGAGCTGACTTCTCTGGGGTGCCTGTGCCGTCCATTAAACCCGGCGTTTGTTTCAAAAAAAAAAAAAAAATCCACTGGCACAGAGACCTCAGATGAGGGAGCGCTGAGGACTGAACTCTAATCGCCATGCATTGTTCTAAATTTCTTTCTGAGGGGCGTGGAGGAAGTCATAACCATCAACCAGACCTCATATTCTTTTCTGCTGATTTCAAGTCTGTAGACAAAGCTTCCCTTCTTTAACCAATTGCAAATCAGAAAATCTTTGAATCTGTCTATGACCTGTAAGCCCCATTTCAAGGTATCTTTTTAAGCCAAAACAGTGTATAACCTCCATATATTGATATATGATTTTGCCTATAACTTCTGTTTTCCTGACATTTACCCTTTCCTTTAAAAACCCTTACCTGCAACCCATTGGGGTGTTTGAGTCTTAAGTGTGAGCTGCCACATTCTCCTTGCTTGGCACTCTGCAAATTAAACACCCTCCTTTCTCCCACTGCATAACCTCAGTCTGCATGTTTGGCTTTACTGCACTGGGCAAGCAGGCCCCAGTTCAGCTGTGTAACAAAAGGCAAGAATTTTAAAACAGAAAGTATCTCAGTCTATTCCCAGAAGTAATTCAAGTGGCTTTTAGATGTTAACTCATTCAGGCCTGTATTAGTCCATTCTCACACTACCACAAAGAACTACCAGAGACTGGGTTATTTATAAAGAAAAGTAGTTTAATTGACTCCTAGTTCTGCAGGCTTAACAGGAAGCATCACTGGGAAGCCTTAGGAAACTTACAATAATGGTAGAAGGCGAAGGGGAAGCAGGCACCTTCTTCACATGGCAGCAGGAGAGAGGGAGAGAGAGTGCAGAGGGAAGTGTCACACAACTTTTAAACCATAAGCTCTTTGAGAACTATTGCTATCACAAGAACAGCAAGAGGGAAGTCTGCCCCCAGGATCCAATCACCTCCCACCAAGCCCTTCCTCTAATTCGACAAGAGATTTGGGTGGGGACACAAATCCAAACCCTATCAAGGCCTAATTGTATCAGAAGCTAACTGGTTCTGAGAATCTTCTAATCTCAAGCCTCTGGTAAGCAGTGAACATTGATCATTGATGATAAATCATGCTTTTGTTCTAATTTGTCTCCTAACTTGCAAACAAGTAGTGACAAGAGGAAAAGGACAAAAATGGAGTTTTCAAAAGTAAGTTCTAGCCACAGGGTAAGTAAGCCTTGCTTCCTCCTCAGCTTCAGGATCCTTAAATGACTTTGGCTAAACTTCAAAGTTTCATGTGGTTCCATTTCTTTACTTGCAAATGGCTTTGGCATTTTATATCTTGTAGTTATATATTTATTATCTTGTTGTTAGCTCAAGAGTCCTCACTGTTCTTATTAACACTTTCTTTTTTATTATAATTACAAAAGGTATCTATGGTCTCTTTAATAATGTTTGACAAAAGAAGAAAAATACACAAAGAAAATAAATTTAAAAAACGTTACCCATGAAGTCCCATCACCCAAGAAATGTGTGCCATGCAATTTCTAAATGGGTTTCTTTACTGTCTCTTTGATTCTGAGCTCCAGCAAATGGAAAACTAAAGTTCTGAGAAGTCAGAGCTTGTCTGAGGCAACAGTGTGAATGTGGAATTTTCTTTCTATTTTGTTTGAGTTAAGGAATGCCTTTGGATGCAAGTTACCAACAAAAACACTATCAATATTGACTTAATCAGAGAAGGGAGGGTTACTTCTCACATAATAAGAAATTGGAAATCGGCAGTACAAGATTGAGACACTGACTCAGGGATGCACCCGGAACTCAGGCTCTTTCCTGTGCTGTATTATCCTAAGCAAGCCGGAATTTATTCCCAGGCTAGTAGGTATCCTTTTATGTAAAAATAAATAAATAAATAAAAGCTTTCTCAGAAGTCATTCCCTGCAGACTTCTGCTTCCAACATGTAGTCAGAACCGGGCAACACAGCCCAGTGATGTGGTGTAGGATAATGTGGCTATCTGGCTTCCCAACCTCTAGAGCAGAAGACAAGGAAGGGTTTAGCAGCAACTTTTAGATAGCCAAACAGCAGTATCTGTTGCACACACTATCAATTTCCAATTTTCAAAATCGTTTATCATTTGTATTTGAATTATAAATTTTTGTAATTCTAATGTTCTTTTTTTTTACTTAGTATATCATGAACATTTCATGGCAACATTATATGTAGTTACTTTACAGCCAGGATCAGCTAGGTAAGACCCACAAGGCAAAGTCATCCCATTGCCTGATTTTGCAAATGAATTTATTGAAACACACCCACACATCACTCAATCTTACACATTGTCCATGGTTGCTTTTGCACTACAGTGGCAGAGTTGAGTATTCTGACAGAGACCATAGGGTGGGCAAAGCCTAAAATAGTTACTGTGTGGCTTTTTGCAGAAAAAGTTTGCTGACCTTAGCTCTGCAGCATTGTTTACTAATGGATGCTGATTTTTTCATACAATAGATAGAAATGGATAGCTCATAAATGGTCTAACCAATTGTCTACTTTTCAAAATTGAAGTTGTTTAAGTTCTCACCAGTTTAAAGAAAGCAATGATGAACATTATTGTACATAACTTTTTGCACATCTAATTATTTTGATAGGAAACAAGGGAATATAGTTCAGTTGTTAACAGTGTGTTCTCTAGAGTTTGACTGCTTATGTTCAAATCCTGACTACCAATTTGTTAGCTGTGACCTTAGGTAAATTATTTAACTTCTATGAACCTCAGTTTTCTCTTTTGCTGTTTTAATAGGTGTATAGAAACAGCTCATCATCATCTTAATTCACATTTTCCTAATGGCTAGTGATGGTGAACATCTTTTCATGGACTTATGTGTCATCCATAAATACTCTTTGATAAAATGTTCATTTTACAGCCCATTTTCCTATCAGATTGTTTTTTCTTTTACTGTTGAATTTTAAGAGTTCTTTATATACTCTAAATAAGGGTCAGATACGTGGATTACAAATATTTTTTCATTGTGTGTAACTTACTGTTTGTAACTTTCTCATTGTCTTTTAACAGGGTCTCCTGCAAGCAAATGTTTTAAATTTTGATAACGCTCAACTTATCAATAATGAATTGTGTTTTTTGGTGTCATGTTGAAGAACTCTTCATCAAGCCCCATGTCCCACAGTTTTTTTCCTATGTTCTAAACATTTTATAGTTTTATTTTGCTTTTAAATCAGATTCATTTTGGTTATTCATTTATGCTGTGAGGTTTTTGTCTAGATTGGTTTGTTCATTATTGCTAAAAAAAAAAAAGAAAAAAAAGAAAGACTAGAACAAAGAGCTTTACTTTCTTAAAACATATCTGCAGACTGGGGAAGCACAGCTTTCAGTACAAGTGAAAATGTGCTCTCCTGAAGACAAAGGGAGGGTCTGGCCTAAACAGGGAAAGTTTCTTGCTCTGGTTCTCAATCAGGTCCACTTATGCAAATAAAGGATTTAAACTTGTTCAATTCTGATTGGGTGGCTTTCAAGCCCAAAACTAGAAGTCTCTGTCAGATAGTTCTTTGGCCAGGTTGTGGGGAGAGGGTGTTACTCACCACAGTTTATCTAGGCACCACCAGAAACTGGTTTGGCTTGATCATAGAAAGGGAGGTCTTGCGACACTTCTGCAACACCTTTCTGAGAACACTGACTATATTACCACTCCCTCACCCAGCTATGGCTGCCTGGTTCTACCTTTGAGAACCTCTGTTGGTTATAGAGAATCCGTTTTATCTGTTGGCTGCGAATGTACCTTAACACTATCAATACAAATTCAAGAATTTTTATTTTATTGAATTACTGTTATTATTCATTTTGTGTACACCTTTAATCCAGAAATTCTCCTTCTAAGACTTTTCCCAGAGGGAATAATTAGTATCTCATCACTACTATTTTTTTCCTCTAAAAGTGCCTTGGCTACTCATATCTCTCTGTTCTTACACATACATTTTAGAATATTCTATTTTATCTTGTTGAGACATGATTTAAATACCATAAAATTCATCAATTTTGAGTGTACAATGGTGTAAAGACTTGTGTAACCATCATCATGGTCTCATTTTAGAACATTTCATCACTCCCTCTGACAAAAATGGGGTAGAACCTTTTGTGCTGTCATGCCTCAATCCCACCCCAACCCCTGGGCAACTACTAATCTAGTTCTGTCTCTCTACATTTGCCTTTTCTAGGCTTTTACTATAAATTGAATGATACATTCCAATATGTAATTTTTTGTGTCTGGTTTATTTCACTGAGCATATACTTTTGAGATCATCCATGCTATGGCAAGTAATCATATTCCACTTATTTTCGTTGTTGAATAATATTCCATTGCATGGTTGTGTCACATTTTGATGATCCATTCACTAGTTGGTGAGTATTTGAGTTGGTTCTACTTTTTAAGCTACCATGAATTTTGCTGTTATGAATATTCACCTACAAGTTTTATGTGAAAATTTGTTTTCATGTCTCTTGGGTAGACCCCTAGAATACTGACAAGTTAAAAGATAAATCCAGTCAACTATTGATTGGAATTGCATTACGCAAAAGGAATAATTGACATATTTACAATATTGGTTTTCCATTCATAAATAAGGCATTTTTTTCCTGTATTTATTTAAGGGTTAGAACCTTCTTCTACTTCTTCTTACTTATATGGGCTTCTTGATTAACAGAATGCTGTCTAATAATTTTAATGTATTTTTGCATACTCTCTTTTGCCCACCAGTCTGTTCCCTGTCCAGTACGTGGAAGGAGTGCAATAGATGCTGGCCAGTCACTTTCTTTCGGGTTAAGGATGCAGCAGTGAATGAGATGATGTAGCTGCTCTTAGTGAGCTTACTTTCTAGCTGAATAAAGGAAGAATTTGCCTGAAATCTTAAAATAGGTGAAAAGTGGTGAAGCAATGGAAGCAGTTAGTGAATGAGAATGAGAACTGGTGGAATTCTAGGTTCTAGGTAGGTGGTCGGGGCTATCTTTCCAATCTAGAACGTCTCTGAGATACAAATCACTCACATTTTTTTAGACTAGCATGCAGCTAAGGTTTTTTTTCTGGGTCTTCAAGCTCACAGTACTAGATCTATGACAAAGATCTATGGCAAAGATCTATGTACTCTTTGCTGATTGTAGGACAGGATGGAAGATGGGTGAGCCACACTCTCAGAAATAAAGTTAACTGCAATAAAGCCAATGTGACTTCTATTTACAACCTCATCAGGTTGTAAGATCTTGTAATCCCTGTAATTCCTCTGGTGTTATTATTTACATTATGCAGACTATTGGATCATGAGATTGACAGCAAAACTCTAACAAATGTTGCTGCATTTAGTTGGAGGATGTGAGAAAAGTGGTAGCCTAGCCAGGAAAATATCCACAGGGGAGAATCCATGGTGGTCTACCACGAGTAGAAAGCTAACACAGTCCCTGGGCCTGCTAGAAGAGGAAAGGGAACACCCAGAGAGGCTGTGTAGATGAAGAACAGGGTCTGGCATGAAAAGAAGTGCTACCTTTAGAGACATAGGGTTGACAACCCTTCTGCCTGAGAATCCTACCAAGAGTGGGGGCTGCAGGAAGAACAGGCTCAAAGCCTCCTAGAGAGTTTTGCAAATGGCTAGTCCATCATGATCAGCCTCACACAGAGATACTGTGCTGAAAAAGTTAGATAATCTATCGAATGAACACTAATGATAAAATGCTGAAGACAGAAATACAATAGAGGTGTTTGAACTAGATGTAAGCATATCACCTGGCTTATGTAGAACAATATTTCATAAAATGTTTCTTCAAAAATAGACTCAAAGTGGGTTAACCTCTTTCTCTGTCTTGAAACAATAAGGCCCCTAGGTACTTGTCCCTCTGCGGGTAATGAGATCTTGAATACAAATGCCTAGAAGATGAATTCCCCTGGTGATCCTGAGCTTCTGCAGGTTCACTAATGATCAGGAGAAGGGAGTATACAGTACCCTAACAAATGGTGAGACAAAATGAAGAAGGTGTCAGAGACACCATAAGGCAGAGAAATGATAGCAAAGGGTTTGTTTGCCTGGATGAAGAAAATGCATCCACGGAAAAAACAAATGACATTCAGCTGGGAAAAAAAATACCAACTAATACCTCTGGGTTATTATCTAGTGAAACAAGGTAGTTAATGAACTAAATAAACCTGAAAAGCCATGTTGCTGAAAGAAGCTACAAACAACAGTGAATAAGAAAGCAGGTAGGTGTTTGCAGAGTGATTGCAAAGGTCAATACGTTAAGTGGCAAAAACAAAAATAATGGCCAAAAACAGAGATTCTTAGTAACTAACCATTCAATAGCTAAGACTATGTTTTTTTAAATTATATTATTTGAGAAATACCAATTTTCCATAATTAGGTCAAGATGTCTCATGGCTCAAATAGAATGAATGTGTTCTTTTTCAACTTTTAGGAAATATAATGTTATCAGACAAAGGTCCATAGCCTTAAAGTTTTTTTCTATAAGTATTCCTTACATATTTGATGTCTACTATATTTCTATGTAAGAATTGAATGTCAGACGATTTGTGACAGATTCAATCACAATCATATGTGAATTTAAGTTTGATATGTCATAACATTCCAAGAAGCACTCTGAGATTTTCAAATATCCCACCTCCTGAAGAGATCTGCGAATCACTACTCCTACTGGGGGCAAAGTACAAACCCAAACCAGTAGCTTCTATGTGTGGGGGACATTGCAATTTTACCATGTTTTGTATAAACGAATGCTTCTGGTTGCACAAGAGAAGCAGAAAAAGCGGCCTAATGAACATTACCTGAAGGACCTATTCCTAGTTTCCACAGCCTTAAGTGAGAATATGAGGGCTTGGAGAACAAGAAGGAATCTTAAAAGCCATCTAGTACTTTTTTAAACCATATCATTCAATATCAACTATTCAACATTATGCATCATTTAAATAGTGCATTAATATGTATTGGGCCCAACAGGTTATGCAATATGCCCTTGAGATTTTCATGACTGAAAAAGCAAAGAAGGAATGAAATTATCTAGTTTGACTTTCTGCATCCTTTAAATAAATAGGGCATTTCAAGTCTCCACCTCACCTGTGAGGGGAAGAGATCACCCAGGGAAAAGGCTCAGTGCTTTGACATGGTTTAGAACCTGTTTTGCTTAGACACAGAATCTAGCTAACATTTTGATATCTCCAAAGCCCAGAAGAGACAGGAACAGAAAATCAGAGCACCAGCTCCACTGATGAAATCCTGGAGTCTTGTAACCTCCTCAGAGGTGAGCAGCATGGCCCCTGACCCCAGTCCAGCCGGGATTCCTCACCTCATCTTTGGCTGTGACAGGTTGCAGGGCAATTCCTTCACTGCTTACAAAACCAAAGTTGTGGAAATCCTCTGAGTTCCCACATTTCTAGAATAAGGCATTAAACAGATCCGTGTTCTGATAAATAAGCTCTTGAGGTAACTCCTGTAAATTATGATCTTTTCTCATTCTCCTCCCTTGAGTTGTGGATTCTTAGTCTTTATCATATATATATTTATCTCTGTAAATAGAAAAAAACATTTCCTTGAATCCCTCCCTGCCCTGAAAACAGTGGAGCTCTAACACTGATTGGTATCAAATTTCCAGAAAGTATAATCTTTCTATCATTGCATTAATATTAATATCTTCAAAAGTCAGAAGCTGTAAGTGATTAGGAGGAATTTGGAGGAAATCTGTGACACAGCCTCTTTGTAAGATGACTATATTAAGCTCTTACAAAATTTGCTGTAAATACTTACCCCTCTCTCTCTCCCTCTCTCTGTAGACCTTTCAGTAATCAAGGCCTGATTCTTGTGGGGCATGGCTTTGGAGAATAATAAAATTCAGAAATATTTTGAAATATTATCTCTGATTTTTCTGCATATAATTTTCCAATATACCATATCATTACTTTGTACTTTCATTACATAGAAAGCTGTGTAATCACTTTGCTTTGCCTGTCAAGAAGTGACGCTGGCATCTTTCTCACTAGAAAAGAAATATTTGTGATGCTTTTCCAATGTATTGATACTTTAATCTTCTTTAGCATAAAGAAGCCAGCTCCTATTGTAAGAGTTTATTTTCTTTAGTATAAAGAAGCCAGCTCAGTTTGTAAGATTTTTATAGAAATTCAGGACTAAATTTAGTGTGAAAAATGTGTGCATTTTTCCTTCAGAGAATATACATGTGTGTGTGCACATACTATTTTTTACTTTAGTGCATTTTAATCATTTAACGTATCTTTTCTGTTTGGGATAAGATCAGGAGAGTTTCATTGGATAAAAACATGTCATCAATGCTGATTTATTCATTTTGTATTTTAGACATATATATGCTTTGTGATGATAATTTGGGGGAGGCAGTTTTCACTTTCACTATGACTCTATATTTACACCCCTAAATAATATAAATGTCTTACAGATGTTGCCACAGGGTCCCCCAAAAGGTGTGTGAAAAAAAAGAATTGGTGGCACTGCCTTAAATGTGAAATTTCATGCCACACTGTGACCCTTTGGTCCCTTACACCTTAAGTTACGTTTAATAACTCAACAGTGGAGATTTCCAAACAGTGTGGGGATACCAGAGACCACTCCGATTCCTAAATGGTGGGACTCACAGGATGCTCCCACGGCATGAGTGTGAGATATAAGGAAACCTAAGCCTGTTGCAAAACACAATTCTCTTGGAGTGTGAGGCTCAGAAGATAAGGAGGTGAAAGAGTGGAGACCAGGAGGCCACTGCCACCTGGCTGGGACTCATTCAGTAGCACAGAGCACTTTGGGGAACTCTCCTGTGTCGTTCAGATCTGACCCAAACTTCACATGTAGCACTTGTGCTCGACTGCACCTCTAGTACCCAGCACAGTGCCCAGTAGGGAATGGCTACTTAACTATTCCTGATCATCATCACACCAGTAACATCTGAAGAATGCTTTACAGGCCTCATTGCCTCCACCCCAAGCAACATCTACAGTGGCAGCTCTATGATTTCTGTATGGAATAGGCTTAGAGACAGTGATACGTACCTAGCCAGTACTCATCTTTTTCTGCCATCTATTCACTTGGGGGGACCCTGTAGGGACAGTAGAGATGATGCAAGACCAGACTGCCCCTTCTCCACAAATAACTGATGCTGCCACCGCCACTGATGATCTCATTTCTTCCTCACAACTACCCTGAAAAAGAGTTATAAGTCACCCTTCATAGACAATACTATATGCAGAGACTTAAGTAACTTGGTCGAGGTCATATGACTGGAAGGGGCTTAATTACTTGGGTATAACTGCTCTAAAACCCAAAGAGTAATCCCAAAGTAGAGCATATTTTATCTCCTGGAAAGCTGAATTAGGGCCCCAGATTCATCAAGCCTGCTTCCTAGACAGATGAATAGACCTGAAAAAACCACCAAATTTTAACTTTCCTCTTCTTTTTGAGCTAAAAATTCATGCTGCTGCCCTATGTAAGAAACACACAGTTAGCTCATAGGTGTCACGGACCACTCGGTTTACTGTTTGAAATACATATTTAGAAGCAAAATATTCTCTTTCTTACACACACACACTCTCCACAAGCCTAAGACGGTAAAGACGGGGATCATGTAAATTCTGTTATGCTATCTCTAAAATGAGAAGATAAGAATACAGCAGTGGTTCTCAAAGTTTAATGTGCATGCAGTCACCTGAGCATCTTATGAAAATGAAGATCTAGAATCATCAGGTTTGCAATGGAGCCCAAGATTCTATACAGCTAACCAGCTCCCAGGTGGCACTTATGCTGCTAGTTCTTGGACCATGATTTGACCTCTAAGTACCTTAAAGTCCCTTCCTACTCTAAATTTCTTGCCATCTCTGTCAATGGCAACCTTAGCTGCCTGCTATCTGGGCCATCGTGTCTCCCCTGCCACCTTGTGTGGCCCTGTACACCCATGAAAGAGGTTATGCCCCATCCTATCCCTTCCTTCCAGTCACCCAAATCCATGCCACTTCAAGCTGCGGGGATCCAGATCCTGAAGTATTCCCTAACTCGTTTTCTGCCCTCAGTGATATTTTTCTTCTTTTTTTCCTAAGGTGCACTGATGAATCTAATTAGATTATATGCTAATAAGACTGTATCCTTTATTTTTTTCCTCAGGAATACTTTCAAATGATCAGCTCCTTTTCAGCTTTCAGCTCTCAGTGGAATGACACTCCTTGGTGATGCCTTCCCTGAATTCCCAATCTAAATTGCTGTCTCTTGCTGCCCGCCTGACCATTCACAGAAGACTCTGTTTCTTCGTACCACTTACGAGGTCTGAAATTTTCTCATTTGTTTACTTGTTTAATATCTGACACCCCTGCCATTGAGAAAGAGTGCCTGTGTTTGCATAGATCACCACCACTCTATCCCCAGTGCCTAGAACAATAACACAGTAGACACTCAGTAAATATTTGTTGAGTGAATGATGCAGGAATCATAGGGTGGGGTACACAGAAGCATTTAAGAAAATCTTTACTGGATGAATCAGAGCTCTGTCACCCAAGTAGCGATCCTGGAATTGATACTTGGAATTCTTATGTTTCTTTCTTTACTTTTGAAAAGGAGTTCTTTATCTGCGTGTTTCCTTTTTCCTGTGGTATACACACAGCAGCTCATATCACAATTAATTTTGAAAGCAGATCAGACATGTGAGCAATTAGCTCTCAGTAGGACAAGTCATCTCTCCATAGCGCTTGTAGATTATACAAAATGATATGAACGACATTAGTGTGGACATTTAGGATTATGTTTTGGGAACATAGGGCACATTTAGCTGTGGGTCTCGTCTTAGCTCTTTCATTGATGGAGGCTTCCCTGCAAAGCTTTTTCCAAGCTCAGCTTTGATCTGCTTTCAGGCTTGCCAACAAACTCTAGTTTCTCATCTCAGACCTCAGTTATTTCGTAAGGCCCAGAATCCAGCTTTGATGGTGTACATGAAAAATGGTAGAAAATTCAGCCTATTGGGGAAAACTGAATGTATAAAAATGAACCCCACTTACTAGAGACAACCACCCCTGGTAGGTCTCTCACTGAGAAAGACAAATGAAGCTGTCATTGCTACTTGCTATTGAACTGGAATGGAGGGAGCATGACCTGTCGGATGTGCTCTAAGGAAGACTCTTTATATCTTGCACCATTTCTTTTTTCCACTGTTTCTGTGGTGGAAGCATTTGGGCTTGAACTTCTTTGATTCTTCTCAGAAATACAAGAAATGGGTTTGATCTTGACCTTGACACTAGCATGAGTTTACTCTTGGTTTCAAAACTGAAGTTCTTGAGGTCTATCTCTTCAGAATTTCATTTGTGGGACCCTGTGGACTGGAGGCAGGGGCAAGTGCCTGTCCCTCTAGCATGGCAGTATTCTATAGCAAAGGGCTAGAAACACAAACCATGCAACCTCTAACTGTGAGAAACGCCAAGACTAAGCCCAGTCCAGGTTGGAAACACTATCCTCAGGCTTTGAAGCTCTGTTGTTCCATCCATCTTGTGTTTTCTTTTTCTGCTTATTCTGCTCCAAAATAAATTTCATGTTGCATTTCATGTTTTCTGCCTATCAGACTCTTTTATCCTTTGCATGTTCCATGAGAAAATTTCAAGGCTATCAGGTACATTGTGGTGCGGTTGCAAATAAAATATAGAATGCCGAGTTAAGTCTGAATTTTAGGTAAATAACAAATTGTTTTTCAGTGGAAGTATATCCCATGCAATAGTTTAATTTGCTAAATCTAGTGACTCTAGTTGTATGCTTATTGTTTTATTTTGTCATGCTTTTTGTCATTTTGTTTTTTATTGGCAGAGGTATGAAAAGGGTAAGGAAGGAATAAAGAGAGGGGTGATATTCCATCTTGTTTTTGACCTGGGGTTGACTGTTTCTGTTTTCTTATGTAGAGATGTCATACAAAGGCTTGAAGGTCCTTTCTATGAAATCTTCCAACTTCTGGTCTGAAATGTCTCTTGGTTGTGTTTTTGCAAATTTCTAATTTGACTACAGAGTGTCATGAGTTTGAAATCTGAGTTCTTGAACAAACTGAACTTAAAGGGTCCTGGTTAATTGCAAAATGAGCAAAGCAGCAATGGAGAAAGTGTTTTCATTCTCATACAAAGCAAACTTTCTGGAGTGGCAGTGGACCTATGTCATGTGGGTAGCGGTAATTCAATCACAACAGCTGATCTGGTAACCCTACTTCAGAGATAGTAAGTGCAGATACAGTTCCATGTAGATCCTGGAAAATATGAATGGAAAGGAGAGTGAGGGTATCAAGCTGGGAGATGTTAGAACCAATAAGGTGATAGGTAAGTTTAATGAGTGCTTACTACATGCTAAGCATTAGCTTACACTGACTAACTCTTCATCTTTACTACAGTGCTATGAATAGGGCATCAGTGTCATTATCCTCATTACAGAATGGGAAACTGAGGCAGATCAGATTAAGTAATTTAGTTAGAGGAAGAGATAAACTGGTTCCAGAGCCCACAACACTAACCTACCTATTTCTGCAGCCTGCACTATCTGTGAAGGCAAGGTGTGTGCAGAGGCAGGAGTTGCTGAGCTGCGGGTGTAAGCAGACTCCCCTTCTCTGGCGCACTCCTGGAGACCAAGAAGGCCCTGTGTGTGCCAATGGCAGGCCAGTGTCTTCCCCTGTGCAGTCCTGGAAGCACGTGCAGGCAAGTCAAGCACACCAGGCTAGGTTGGTGAAATGATCTGGGAAGTAAATGAATTCTGAATAAATTATGAGCCTGAATAAATTATATAAGGATTCTTTTTAAGAAAGAGCAAATGAAAGGTTGCAGGTCAGAATTTAATCCAACTAAACTAAGCTAATCTTTATCCTCTTGGCTTTTTTTCCCAGGGCCTTCATTACGCTCCCTGCTACAAGGTCAGAAGGCTGTGCTGAGCTCCAAAATCTGGAGGCACCAGTGAATTATAAAGCTGTAGCCCTTCAGTCCTCAGCATGGTGAAAGTGGGTCCCACAATCTCGGAAATCATCCAGACTGAAATGGCCAGTGAAATTAGAAAGAAAATAACTCCAGAAGGGCCAAGAGTATCCTTGCTCCTTTAAAAACAACTCTATGTAACTTGAAAAGCTCTGGGAATGTATGTTGATTCTAAATTACAGAGGGGATAAAGGACTCCACTGGAAAAAGGTGACATCTGTTTGATTTCCTCTGATACCATGAGCTGAAAACAAAGAATATTACTGAATGTGACAACACTCAGGTTAAATAGAACAGTTCAAAGTTCCAAAAAGCTCAGTTTGGAAGGAAGCCTTTGAGTAATAAACCATAAATTTTGTTGCAGTCATCAACATAAGAAAAAACTAGCTATGTCCCAGGGCCCTTTGTCTAGAAAAGAATTCTTTTCTTCTCCAAATCCCTCAAATGAGTTTTAAATGTGCACATGATGGCTATAATTTACACAGAAACTATTAGCAGTTTAATCCACCTAAAATCCTAATGAAGTTCTGCAGTATCATTCCTGTTTGTTCAGCCCAACAAACAGAAGATAGGAGCTGCCACTCATAGACACTGGCAGCTAGCTGTGCAATGAAATGAGACTGTAGGTCCAATCTTTGTACAGATTATTATTGAAATTCAAGAAATCTGGAAGTTCAGAGCCAAAAAGCTTTAGAAAACAACTAGATCTTGTTATTTCTCCTTTGCAGCGATTTCTCTAAAAGGAAACAACCCAATGTGGGATTGAAAACTTTCCCTTAGCCTGAATCTGAGAAGGAATCGGCAGGGGGAAGGCGTGGGTTCCGGACACCCTGATCATCATTCAGATTTGTTATTTGCTTGAAAAGGGTGACAGAGGCCACCTTTCCGACAGGCGAATGCAGGGTTGCCTTTTAGAGCACACTTCTGTTTTGTTCCCTCCTGTCCCCCACCATCTCTATCCCCACCCCTTAGATCACTGTCCACATTTATATAATCGAGCTTGTAAATTTGTTGTCGTTATTGTTCTTTTTGAAAAGTGTGTGCTCTAGATTTAAGCACAAGTGAATGCTGTGCATGTGGGGAACAATCTTGTAACAGGAGCTGCGGGCAGCAGAGTCCTCTTGTGTGGGTTTTGTGGACCCCTAAGCCCCAAAACTCAGAATATATACAACACCCGCAGCACCAAAATATTTGTCTGGATCCAAAATTTCAGACAGCACTTGCTTCATCTGCTCTTCTGTTCCTTTCTTCCTGAATCCTGGCTGCCTCATTTCAATAGATAATTGAAAGCTTTCTCACTTTCTCAATACTCCTTGGGGAAATTCCACTTTGAAATTCTCTTTTCCCTGTCATTTTTACTTTACAGTTGAGAGGACAGGGATGAGCTAGGAAACAGAACCTCTCTCTCTCTCTCTCTCTCTCTCTCTCTCTCTCTCTCTCTCTCGCCTTCCTCTTTTTAAAATGACGTAGGGAGTTTGGACATCCTCCCTACCCCCACCTTCCCTCTTTGATTCTAACCCTGATTCCTGAAGAATTGTAGTTTTTCCTTTTAATGCTTGCTGATTATCACACCGGGGAGGAGCAGGAGGGGTTGCCCAAGGAAGAGCTCCGGAGCGGATTCCGATCACCGAGGAGCCCCAGCTGCCCGCGGAAGTCGCCGGGTCCCAGTCAGGCGGGTCACAAAACCCGGCGGGGCTGAAGCGCGAGCACATCGGACAGAGGCTTCCACGCGTCAAGCGGTGCGCCCGGCGCGGCGGGGACAGCTCCACTCCTCCGGGGCCCGAGTTCGCTGGGGGACAACTTACTGTGCTCGCCGAGCGTCCACACTGCAAACTCCCAAGCGGGAGGGGGAAAACAGCCCAGGCTGTGCGGTGCCGAGGAGTAGAGGCAACAAAAGACCGAGAGACGAGGGGAGGGAAGCAGGCACGGAGGGAACGCGGGCTCTGGCCCCTCGCTCCCCGAAAGCGCCCCTTGGATGCTTCTGGCGAGACCCTCCGGGCTTCTCTTTGGGGCCTCTGGGGCCCCCGGCTCAGACAGGTAGTTGGAAGAGAGAACAAAGCTGCTCGCCGAGGCAGGAGGTGGCCTCGGGGCGCCCCGGGGCGGGGAGGGCGGAGGCCGAGGAGGTGCTCCGCGCCTGCCCTCTGCGCCCCCTGCCCCGTGGCCCGAGCGCCCCGCACCCGCTGCCTCCGCCGCCTCCCCTCGCGCCTTCTCCCCCTCGGGGAAGCGGCGAGCTTCCGAAGGGACGGGCAGCAGGCGGCTGAGGACGCGGGGGTGCGGGCAAGGCCGGCGGCGTGGTGGGGGCGGGGGGGACGCCGGAGGAGGGGGCGGGGCGGGGGGAGGGGGGCGGGGGAGCCCCCCCAACGCCGCCGAGCCGGGCGGGCCCCGACCGCCACCCTGCCGCAATTTCCCTGTGTCATGGCTCCGGTCTCTTAGCAACAGCCGCCAGTCCGGCCGCCCCGAGCCGCCGCCGCGGGCTCAACTCCACCCGGCGGAGCCCGGCGCGCCGCAGCCACACAAAAGAGGCGCGAGGGCCGGCGGCGCGGCTGCGGGGCCCGCCCGGGAGCGCCGCGCTACGAGACGCCGCCAGCGGGAGGAGGAGCGGCGGAGAGGAGGGCTCCGAGACGGGATGCGGGATGCGGAGGACCTGACACTTCTTGGAAACTCTTGGAAATGGCTCCCGCCACGGCGCCGGAGGGGGCTGCGAGCCTGGAGCGGGCGCTCGCCCCCGCGGGGCTGCTGAGCCGCGCTCGGATGCAGGGCCCCGGGGCGCTGTCCCTGCGCTCCGCCGTCGGCTCGGGCTGAAAAAGTTTCTCCATGGTTCCTTTGTGTCGCCCGAGGGCCCGTTCGCCGGCCCCGACCTCCCCCGGTCTCCCTGGGTAAGTGAGCGATCTGGTGTGCGGAGAGTGCTGCCATTTTGAGCAATTCTGCCAGTCCCCAGCCCCCGGGGCCCCTCTCCGCCCTTCGGGTCCCCGAGCCCCCGCGACCCGGGCTGGTGTTCGGGGACAGGTTTTTTCCCGGGAGGGCTACACGGGATACGCTGCTCAGAAAAAGCGAGTTCAGGATTGCCCTCACTTCGCTCCTGCCTGTCTTTCCAGAAGCGGACGCGCAGCTGCTGGACTCGTGACTCCAGCCAGCATCAATAAGCAGACCACAGCCAGGGGCCAAGGGGTCGCCGCCCTGCCAGTGAGGGGCCGGGGGTCTAGGACCTGGGTTGGGTGCCGGACACAGTGTAGCGCTCCCAGCCTGTGGGCTCCGAGCCTCCGAGCCTCAGAGTGGGGCTTAATCCATCATGAGCTGAGAACTTGAATGTCTCTCTTGGAAGCAGTTGTATTTTTAGACATCCCTTCTTTGCTTCCCCCATCCTCCATTCCTTAACCACGGTAAGACCAGCTCCAGGCAGTAAATTGCGAGGGCAGCCAAGCTTGACTGCTAAGTTTGTTTTCTTTCATTAGGTATAAAGGAAAACCTCAAAGGTGGGTCTCCCGTGACATCTGACCTTTGTCTGTATGTCATGTTAGATGGTGATACGTTAAAAGGGAGTACAGCCTTCTACAGAGCTGAAGGAATAATAAACGAGGGAGTTAATTACTAGCTATTAAACTCATTTTAAAGATCTGCTGTAAGGATGGTTGAAATCCATTCCAACCTTCCTTACATTCTACTGGAGCCAAAGCTGCTTTGCTGAGGAGAAATCCAAGTGGGTGCCCCCCTCCCCCAAGACATCCAGCATCCCTGACCTGATCGATGCCACCCAAAACATATAGCCTTTCTCCTGTGGGAGAGCCACCTTGCCAACTGAGTTCGCTTCTAAAATGTCTGGTCCTTAAAGCCTTCTTAAGAGAACTACGGATCTCCGGATTATTTAAGATGCTGGACTCCAGGGATCACTTACAACAACAGTCTGTATGTTACAACCACATCATAAATGAGCCTATTTATTTGGGATGAGAGATATAGACAGTAAGCTTTTTTTTTTTTTAATCTGTACTTACTGGTGCATCTCATTCTTATAATAAAATTTAAAAGCTTTATAGATGTATTCTCTATACTGACCCCTCTCTAATCTACCTGGTGCTTCTCTTTACTGAAACCCAACTAAGTTCCAAAGAGATATTGATTTGAAAACATTGTAAAGAACTGATTACCATTTGCATTCCCACTGATGTAGAAAAGATCCTGCCTATATTGGTATAATGGAGGAACTCAAGGGCCAAAGCCTTGCACTCAAACACCAATGAAAAGCAAAACTCTACCTGCCACATGTTTTCAAGGGACAATTTATTCTAAAACATGAATTATCTGTTAAAGGATAGAATATCAAAAGGTTTTGGAGTGATAGCTAAGTCTTTCAGTTCATACAATGCCCTCAATTTTAGCATCTCATAGGAGGGAACACAATCAATGGAACAGAAAATGTTTTACTCTGGGGATACAGCAAGACAGAAATTTTTAGAGGCTGCCGGATAACCACAAATATGCATTTGTGCGTTTACCTACCCAGGCTCTATTACTAACAGCTAAATAAACTTCCTAAGAGTAGTCCATTGATTGTTGCCAGCCTCCCTTCCTAAAATTGACCTCACGAGAAAAGGATGAGAAAAAACAAAACAAAACAAAACACAACACCCAGCTTTGGCTTAGGGGAAATGTCATTCTACAAATCATCGTATTATGCAGACTGCTTTACCTAGTTAATTGCCTACTCATTTGAATACTGGAATTCTGTAGCATGCTCTTGGCCCTTGAATAAGGGGTCAGAAAGCTATTATGGCAGAGTGTTTTTTTAATTGTGATTTTCCCCCGTGAGAAAAAGATCTTTCTCTTGGAGATTCCAGGGGACATCTCGAATTCTCTGATGAAGTCTGGCACATGATACCTTTAAGGGAGTTCCTCTAGGGAGCAGAGAAGGCCAGAAGGAAGAGCTCAGTTACATAAGCAGTTACCCAAAACTAAATATTCCACCCCAAGAAGCTGTCCAGATGTTGCCGAGAGGAGAGAAGGCTATGCAAGGGATCTGCTTGCACTTAGCTGTAGGAACAGGCATAGGTGGGAGACAACTTTGCGAAGGGATTTATTGTCAGAGTATTGCAATATCTCTGCTGCTTCCCCAGTGGTGAACTCTCTATTAATTATCTGAAGTAAATAAACGGCCTGCCTGCCATTATATGACCTTTAATTTTCATCCAGTGAAATAAATTCCTTTGTCTTCATACCGTAGTAACTTTTGTGACTGTTTTGGGCCACACATTGACAGATTCCCCAGCTTAGAGAGACTTGAAACTCCTGTGGCAGCTCCCTTGAAAAATCTTCCAATTCCAGTAGGACTAAGGGAAAGAATCTTGCCAGGAATGTCCTTAACGTTCCTACATTTAGGTTTTACTAATGGCTGGAACTCCGTTGTTCATTTCAAACCCTCATATTACCCATGGAATGTATGGGGGAGATGGATGAGGAGTGGGGAGAAGAAGACACGCTCTCATATTGTTTTCTCACCACCTATTAGTTATTGTAGTGTTTTATAACAACCTATTAGTTGTTGCAACAACGTTTCCCTTCCCTAATGTCTACCTGGCCCGGGCCTCTGTACACAGCCTTCGTTTGGATTAGTGGATAAAGGCCCTGGGGAGGGACACACATGGAGTGGGATCTGGGAGCAGGGCAGTTGGAGCGTGAGATGTCACTGCAGCCAAGCCAACACCCTCTGACTGTCTTCCTCTGCTTTGCAGCAGGAGGAGGTGGCTGAGCAGCTAGTGGGCAGTTGGCGCCCTCCCTGCGCAAGCCTCCACCCCAGAGGCTAGTCCCGCACTCCTCGAGTTCGCCATGATCGCCACCGGCGGCCTGCTGAGGATTTCCGCCAGAAAGCAGGATCCACTCCGCCCCCCAAGCCAGATCCCCAAGCGCAAGAGGAAAGCCAAGAAGAGGCGCAAGAACGACGTGGTGGTGGTGAAAGGCAAGCTGAAGCTGTGCTCCATCTCAGGGCTTATCGCCCTCTGCGGGATCCTGGTGCTCCTGGTGGGCATAGCCATGGCGGTGGTGGGCTACTGGCCGAAGGCCAATGGGGCCAATCGGGAGGGGGGTAAGCAGCTGCCGCCTGAGGGCAGCCGCCACCGCGTCCCGACCACGGCCAACAGCAGCAGCAGTGGCAGCAAAAACCGGTCCAGGAGCCACCCTGGGGCTCCCGGGGCTGTCAACTCCAGTTCCGCGGGCGCGGCGAGGAGCACGCCACCAGCGCGAGCCGCCGCCCCTTCCTCTTCCTCCGCGTCGGTGGGCGTCTTCTTCCGCATCTTCTCTGGCTACCTGCACTCTGACAAGCTCAAGGTCTTCGGGCCCCTCATCATGGGCATCGGTATCTTTCTCTTCATCTGCGCAAACGCGGTCCTCCATGAGAACCGGGACAAGAAGACCAAGATCATCAACCTGCGGGACCTCTACTCCACGGTCATCGACGTGCACAGCCTCCGCGCCAAAGACCTGGCGGCCGCCGCTGCCGCCGCCGCCGCCGCCGCCTCTTCGTCATCCTCGGCCCCCGCCGCGGCGCCCCCCGGGGCCGTACCTCTCAACGGCTTCCTCAGCTACGTGCAGTCGCGGGGCCTGGAGCTGAAGCCCGGGGGCGGCGGTGGCGCCGGGGACGCCTTCGGAGCGGCGGCGATGCTGGCCAAGGGCTCGTGGCCGCCTCAACCCGCGGCGCTGAGCGGCGGCCGACGCCGGGGCACCGCGTCCCCGCCGGACTTGGCCTCTTCCCCGCGCTGTCCGCGGGAGCCCCCGAGCCCGGCCGAGGCCGTGTACAGCGTCTACCGCGAGCGCTCGGGCGTGGCCGGCCGTCGCCGGGCCGCCGCTGCCACCGCCGCCGCGGCCGCCAGCAGCTGCAGCAGTCCGGCTCCCTGCAGCCCACCCGAGAGCTGGGGGCGCCAGAGCACCGCCAGCTCCCTCGTGGGCTCCTCGCTGAGCGCCTTCGCGCTGCTGCCCTTGCAAGGGGACCGCGACAGGGACGGGGACGCGGAGGGCGCGAGCTGCAGCTGGCAGAGGCTGCCGGGGGAACGCGGCTCCCTGGAGATCCCGAGGGGCGAGCTCGACCTGAGCATGACCAGCCTCCGCGGAGCCGAGGGCAGCGTGCGCCCGGCGCGCGGAGAGCTGGAGGAGCCCGAAGGCGCGGTAGCTGCGCGCGCCGCCAGGGGGCAGGGTGGCCGCCTGCCCAGGACCGGCAGGTACGCGGCCTTGCGGCGCCGCAGCACCAGCGGGCTCGCGGACTACAAGGCGCCGCCGTCCCCCGAACCCCCGCCCTCCCGGGGCAGCGCGGACCCTGACTCGAGCCCTCTGGCCAAAGCTGCCTCCACCTCGCCACCCCTGCAGCTGGAGGACTCGGCCCCCACCAGGCGGGACTCGGGGAGCTCCCAGTCGGATGACCCATCCAGCAGCAATAAGGGCTACACCCCACTGCGGGAGGCCGGCACCTCCTCGGAGTCGGTCTTGGACGCAGGAGCGGGTCAAACGCCTGACTCTGTGGCCGCCCCCGCTCCGGGTGCGGAGCAGAGCTCCCCGGAGGGTGCCAGCCAAGAGCCACCCACGGCCGAGCAACCTCAGGCGATGCAGAGGCAGTTTACAAACAAGGAGAAACTCTTCATGATTTCCAGGTCTCATGCCATAGGGGTAGAAGAAGGAGAACTGGAAAGCACAGACATTTAGAGAAAGGAGCGGGTTGCGGGGAGAAGGAGAGAGAAAATGGAGAAACGCCTACTTGAATCAGTGCATTAACAGCCCCCTATTTCTTTTGTGGACTTATCCGAGGACATCATTCAATATCCAAAGAGCTGCGGAATGTTATCCTTGAATTGCGTCCACAAGATTCCTGTAGATGACTCCAAGGAATTTTTTTTAAAGCTAACTAGTCTTTTTATGTCCGATGGTGATTGTATGTTCAATGAAAACCAAATGTGTTAAAAGGTCAGCAATCAAGTCCATTAGATAAAAATTCTTTTAATTTTCTTAGGATCAAAATAATATATTTTTGACGGTAACTGTGCACTTTACTCCAATTTTTTTAAATCCCTAATTGGCCGACCCCTGTAGTCAGCACTGGTTTTGCCATAGCCGCTTGCGAATGGCAGGCTTTTTTTCTCCCTCCCTTTGCGGAACATGGAAGAGTTTGTCTCAGTTTTCTTAGAATCCTTTGATATGACTAACTGAAGTCAAAGCCAAAAGTGTGAGTAATTCAGGAAAGAACACTTTCCTTGCCCCACCCCACTCTGCTCACCCAATGCCCAAAAGCTTCTTTATTTTTTAAAAGGGTGTATATGTTTTGCTACTAGGGTATGTGGTGGAGACTGGAGGGGGCCAGGAACTAGATGGACTGTTACATTCCGAAATTTATATCAAGTACACTATGCTTTATTGAGTGTTATCACACCTGTATTGAAAATAGCACTAATATTTAAAATCTTTTTTAATAAAAGAAGTTTCCGAACAAACAGTTAAACATAATATTGCCTCATTTTGCCTTGGAGCTAGCTCATATGGTACAATTTAAAATATTTTGCTATGACACTGCTACCAGGATTGTTGTGATCTTCCAGCAAAGTACCCAGCACCATTGTCACATGTCCAGTGTAATTTTAGGCTTAAATTGTAGGGTAGTATTTAACATTTGGGAATTTCTCTTTCAAATAGAATGAAACATTAAGTAAATAGTAATTTCCTATAATACTTCTTGTTTACCTCCAAGGATTAATTTGCAAAGCACCAGGCTTAATATTCCCTTCCCATCGTCTTGGATATCACTGATTATAAGTTCACTGTCTTGAATCCACGGCCTGCATAGGCAAAAAGATAATGTTTTAATAATTTGGTAGATTGTTTACACCTGATGTCATTAAAAGTGAATTTGTTAATTTTCAAATCCAGGAGATAAGATGTGGTCATTTTGGTCCCCTTGGGCAAAGCAGCTAGTCCTGTAGAAAGAGTGTAGATTCAGAGCTGACCCAGCTGGACCCAGCTGTTGGCATCTCCTAGCTGTGTGGCCTTGTACAAGTCACAAATCTGGAGTCTCAGTCACCTGTCTATAAAACGAAGAGATCCAGACATACCTCATGGAGCTATGAGGGGAATAGAACAGGGTCAGGGTCAGAGAAGGGCTTATATGTGTGAAGTCTAGCACAACACTTGGCCCAGAGGATGTATTCAATAAATGGTAGTTATTGTAATTATTATTACCATTGTAGTATGTTTTCTGAATGCATACTTTAGAAGAATGGACCTTCCTTCAACTTGAGCTCAAGAAAATCTAGCCTGAAATCTGCAATATCCTCCTATTATCTGTATAACCTTAGGCAAATCACTTAATCCCTTTGGGCCTCTGATGGATGATAGACTCTGTGATCTCCTTCAGCTCTAAAAGCCTTACTTAAATTCAGGGTCTTGTCCTGGATGTAATCATATCACATTTGTACCCACACAAAGAGTGAATATACATCATCAACTACCATTAGTGCAACATTCTGTAATACATTTTAAAAGGAACTAATTTATTCTCAGATTGGATCTACATTAAGCTAATAACTCACTTTAAGGCTACAGATTAATATATTGGGCTCTTCTATAAAGCAAAAGTGAGTTTGCACTAATGAGTGACAAGCAAGTGTAATGAGACCTCAAGGTAGTGTTAAATTTCAACAGTCTCAATTGCTTTATCACACTTCCAAAATAAATGTCAAACTTCCTTAGGTTTTCTTCTCCATTACCTTAGGTACTGGGTAATTTATATACTGAGATAGTGTGTTACTTAAAAGGGAAAACAGGTTCTGGTGTTCTACAGTACTGTTTCCAGTCCTCGAGAATGCACTGTAAATGCTACATTTATCAAATGCTAAGTGACATTAGCAAATAATAAAACTAATACCTCTTAGCTTAACTGAGGAGGAATGGGAAGAATAATGTCTGTATCTCACAAACTTTAGAAAATTTCTATAACAAACTGACTAGACTTGATGATACTGATTGCCTAGCTATATTATTCAGATTAAATGAAATCTAGCTCATGTTGATATTGTACACACAGTCCCTCCAAAATTAAATAATTTCATAAAACTAACTCAGTTCCAGATCAGATAATATCTAACTTAACTATTGAACAATTTAACTAGATTTTTTTTTTCCTGAAGATAGTAAAAGATCAATTTTCCAATCTCAACTTTCCAAATCTTGGGAGGAACCTAGGATTTCTTTAGACTGCATAGGAAGTGTATACAAGTCTAGTAATTCGCAATCTTAACTTTCATAGGAGAAGAAATCTACAATAATAATGCTAATTTTCACTCAGTACTTACTGTGTCCTAAATACTATTGTACAAACTTTGTACATACTATATCAGTGAATCCTCACAGCAACTCTAGTGAAGTAGGAATATTATTATCCTTGCTTTACAGAGAAAGACAGTGAGGTCAGAAAGATGAAATCGTTGTCCAGGGTTACACAGCCGGTAAATGGTGGATCCAGGATTTACACAGAGTTTGGAGGATTAGCTAGACCTGTTGGAAGATGCTGAGTTGAAGTTGGCATTTCTGGAGACCATTACTTTCTACATTCTTCATTTCCTGCTAGATCTCTTTCCAGACCACTCTTAGAGAAATGCAGAAAATTGTCAGAATGCATAGTCAGATAAAAACTGGAGTTTGTAAATCTTCAGACTGGCATGAACAAGCTTTTTTCTAAGTGGCTTTTCAGGGGTTTTTGTACAGAATAAATAGGAGTATTTGAAAGGGCCTTATAGATCATGGAGTCCTCCCACCTTTAATTTATAAATGAGGTTGCTAGGATTTAGAAAGATGGAACAATTTATTCAGAGACAAATAGCAGTAGCAGGAATCAAATGTTAAATTAAAATAATTGCAACAATTGGTGTGATGGTATTTTCCCCCCGAATTTCTATCATGTATCGGCTAGGTGACCATGGGCAAGCTACTTAGTCTCTCTGTGCCTCAATTTCCTTTTCCACACAACAGGAATAATAACGTCCCTGCCTTACAAGACTGAGGTAAAGATTAAATGAACAAATATTTGTTTAAAGTGCTTACGATGGGCTTGGCACATAAAGAGTATTATAAAAAGATTTGTTCATTTTATTTAAAATAGAATCAACTACTAAACAATTACTTCATATGACCTTCCTTTTTATTAACAGAATAATTTTCGGCTTAAAAATCTAAAGTGTAAGGCAACATACCATAGTGGCTCAAAGTGTGATTTGGGGGCTTATATAAGATCATAACTGGGTCTTCACATCTGTTAAAAAGAGGTAAATAGCATTTGACTCATATAATTAATTATTTAAGTGAGGAATAAATAAACTAATATAATTAAAGGACTTAGAACAACTCCTGGCACATAAAAATATTCAGTAAATGTTAACTACTATTATTAAGGCAAAATACAGAAAAGCAATTAGTAGGCTAAATTTACTACTCAGTTGCTAGGGACAACCATAAACTTAATGTACTAAAAAGTCTTTATAATTTAGATATATCAGCAAGAAAAATTAGACCTTAAAAAATGAGAGCTTATTCTGCTGCAATGCCTCCTGATAGAACATAGAACTCTCAAGAACTAGATATATGCTCCTTATGGTCCCAGGATTATAATATTATATAACAATGAATGAATGCCCAGGCTGGTACACATGGCTGTATTTAGCCACAATTATTCCATTTGTATTTATTGAGGCTAGCCATATCAGAAAGGCTAGGGAAGTCCCTGAGATCTCAGCCCCCTATCTATTAGGACTCAAGTAAAGATCAGGGCTCTATTGATTTATTTAAATTGTCTAGACAAAAGTTTTTCTATATTAATTTTTTCTTTAGTTATTTTGAGTTCTTTAAGACACAGTTTTGAAATTTTTTGAGCTAGAGAACTTAAAAAAAACCCTCTGATGCATAAAATTAGTACAAACTAAGTATATGATCTTGTATTTTAATTAGGAAAGTATTTTTGCCAAGATATAAAAATACATTTTATGAACAAGATCGTCTTGCGTTAAAGGTTGCAGTTTAAGATTGATATTTTTCTCATTTATAACAAAGAATAGATTGATGTTTATGGAGTTTGTTTTCTGTAGACCAAGACTATTTTTAAATTTTTATTATTATTTGGAAGGGAGGAGTAAAAATCATTGGGGAAACATTTAGACTAAGTTTTTGAGTGACTAACTCTGAAAAACAATCTAAGACATCCTGTCCCAATGCAGGGAAGTTATCTTTGAGGTTTTTTCTTCAAAAAGGAATGAGACTCTTTTTTAAATTGATATGAAAATTCAATGTTTTATCTATCAAGCCACCACCAGTTAAGGAGTCCAAATTTAGTCAAACTACCTGCAACTCTCCCAAGCCCTGAGGAGCTCCTTATTTTCTGCATGACATTCATTTATGTATGACATCAGAAAAGCACTGTGCTAATGTTGAGTCCACATGAATGTGAACTGCAGTAGGAGTTACAAATGCCAGACATCCAAAGACTCAAAGACTTAGCCTTCATCCCAGAGCCAGAGGCATTTCAGGATTTCCGCCACCTGGAAAGATATTGTTATTCCACTTGAAATGGGCTCTCATCCCTTGCCCCTTTAATAATGCTAGCTATGACATGGCTTTGCATGGCAAATAGGTTATTGGCTGATTCGTTGCTAAGATAACATGCACTCATTGCTGGTGAAAAGACTGAAAAAGATTATGCAGACTCTCCTGGAGTATTTATTACAAAGTATGTGCCTATCTCAGTGACATGTGCTTTCTGATCCAACATTGTGACCAAATCCAGCAAAGGCCACGAAGGCTGACTGTCCATAGATAACAAGGGAGGAAAATAGGCAAGCCCGGTGGTGGAAGAAAAAGAGCATCCTGCCAAAAGAGAAGAAAAGATAGATGAGAATCACTAGGGAAGCTTTTTGCTTCATAGAAGAGCATTTTGTTACTCTTGTTTGTAGATCATTTTGTATTTAAATTGTCTTAAAAATTACAATAACTTTGATACCTTAGCAAATATTCCTTTTGCAAATGCATAGCTAGACATTAATTTGTATATTTTTCAATATTTAAGAAATTCAACGTAACATTGTATTATTGATGCAAACCCGCTTGATACTAGTAAATGCTAAACACCTAATAATGTTTAATAATTGAAAATAAATTTATGGGCAAATTTATGAACAATTTATTTTGAGAAACTCCAGTATCTTTAAACTATGTCTATTTGTCTAAAGAAAAAAATCTGAAAGTTTATTAATGACTGATATAATTAGGTCAATCAAAGCAAACCAGATTAGAAAATGACTTTGTCTCAGTGTAGGACTTTTGCCATTGCTTTATGTGGTTAATTGCCTTATCACTCCCTTTTGTATATAGATATAACCTAAAAAAAACCAATTTCACCTGTAGGAGTAAGCAGCTGTGTTTCAAGCTGCTGCCCTTTTGGTAAAATACACAAATTGCTTTCAGATGAGTTTCAGGTATATTATACTCTGCCTATAATGAGTTAGGTAGGCACTGTGGTAGGTAGAAAGGATACAAATATCCTTTTCGTGTGTGTGAAAGACACAATTTCTGACCACAGAATCTTGTAATAGTATTGTTTCTGAGACAGGCACAGAAACCATAATTTTACTATAAAGTGAGTATTACAAGAGAGTTATGATACAAATCTTCCAGCTGAGTCTTGAGAAATGGAGAAAATGTCAGATAGGTACAAAAACCTGGAAAGGTGTGTTGGCCAGTGGGACCAGCATAAGCAGAAGGCAAAACACAATTTAACAAGCTAGATTTTTGTAAGTTAGTTGAGATTTAACTATTCCCTAGTATCTTCATGACATAGAGATATTTATTTTGGAAAAAACAACAACAAAACTATATATGTCTGTATCTACAGAGATAGATAGATAGATGTCTCCTTTATAAGTAGCAGAAAGATATTTGAAATTAAAATTAAGATGGTTTTGGCATTAAAATAATCACATTATGTACACCTACATTCTATATTTAGTGATTCATTTTTAACTGACCTTCAGTATCAGGGCTTCTTAACTGAGAAGAATCAGTACCTAGAACTAACAAACTAAATTCTTATTGGACCTAAGCTATCTTTATGAGAGAGAATGATTTTTCCTGAATTATATATTGCTTTAAAATTACTATTTAATTTGAAATTTCAAATTCTGGAAATCATTTCTCCAGATGTGTGTATAAAGAGATAAAGCTGAGAGGAGACTCTGTCACTTGATAACATTGTTTGGATCATAGATCATGGATTAAGTGTGTTGATCCATGTACCGTAAAGACTGGAGACAGCATAAACTTGGGGGTTGTTCTATCAAGCCACAGGTCATTTTTCAGACTCTAGACATGATAACTGAATGTATTTCTACAGATTTTGACATCAATTTTGCAGCATCATTTGTATCAGAGGAAACACAAATAATTTATCTTTGTTAATAATAAACATCCGTTTTTATTGTTCCTCTAGTATGTGTTCATAGCAAAAGGAAAGATTATTTAAGACCCAAACATACTGTTGCAAATGTGTATGAGTATTCTTTGTGAACTGGCACCAAAAACACTATCCCTTTTGATTTCTAAACAGCTAGTCATCTTGAGATAGTCACTGAAAACAGATTTGGCCAGAATAATAAAGTATGAATGCAGCTTAATACTTTGTTTACCCACAAAGCTGCAAACAAAAAGATACAGGCCAAAAACCCTGCTTTTCAATATACGTGTTCCATTAAAGTAAAAAAATATGTAATTTTGTTAACAAAAGTATAATTTTGTTAGTTTGAATTCCCAGTGTAATTTCTTGATTTCGTCAAGTGAGAATTCTGCAAAATCACTTTGCATTATAGATAAAATTTAATAGGTATCATCAGTTGCAGTTTATTGTCAGAGCCACTCATAATTCTTCCATAGAGTTATATTTATTGGTAAGAAGTTTAAAAATTGGAAATACTGGCAGATAAAGTGCTGTGGTTAATATGGCATGGTAAATGATGTCAGGAAGCAAATAAGATTCTTGATAAAGAGCAAGAAAATTCAAAAGACTAATTTAATGACCTAAATACTAATCCTTCTGCTTATATAACCATGCAGCTCAATGTGTATGGAGCACTAAATATGACTTGAGTGCTTGCTCATTTGATTGTACAATTTCTTCTATTTGTATTCCTAATTTTATTTCAGCTTCATGCCTGAGAACATTTCTTGATTTATTAGTCTTGCTTGGAATTACTACTTTAGAAAAAAATGAATGCATATATAATGATAGTAATAATAATAATAATAGGCTTTAAAAAGACCAAAAAGTAATTTGAGTACTAATAATATATTAATTGTTTGCTTCCCAATTTTTTTATATCTTCTCAAATAGAGAGTAAATTGACTGATATCTTCTTGAAACATGTGCTGCTGAAAAGTCAAAACACAATTAAAGTGCATGTTTGCAACCTCCTTATTCCTCAAATCCCATGGATGTCAGACACTAGAACCTTTCTTTTATTCACAGAGGATATTCTGACTAAGTCAGAGAGATAGTGGTGAATGCTTTCCAAGATTTTTTTTAATCATAAACTGAATGGAAAGGACATTTAATAATGCTATACCTGTCTGGAAAAAAAAATGCCAGCTTTCATTAAGTCAAGGGCAATAAAATGCAACATTTGACAAATAAATTGAACAAAGCATCTGGCTAGCCTGTAAGTATGAATCATCTTCAATGGAAGTACCAAATTACAGTAAAAAAAATAAATAAAGGGATATAAAAAGTAAAATAAAATTCAGACATGAATAGGGCCATGAGTAAAAATAATCTGTTGATATGTGGCAACTTTTAATGGAGCATAATTTTAGAAAATTATTTAGTGCTTGTATAAATGTGACATGCCTGAAAAATGTTAATTAAACTGGTTTACACAATGGTAGAGATGTATAATTATTTAGACATGCTCCCACAGTCCTTTGTAAGAAAATTGTAAATTCCAGCTCCAAAAGGCTGTTTGGATTATCACCCCTGGTGCTGAGGGTTGAATGCAAAGCCTTTTCTAGCCACTGAAAATGAGATCCTGGAAGTGTCACAGGCTTGCCTCATTCTTCTCTGATTTCATTCATGAAGATTAGAAAGGGCAACTTGAACAGCAAGGAACATCTATACTTTCAGTGCTTTCTCTTTTACCAACATCTTTCAGCACATTTTAGTCACGGAGGAAAGATAGCGAAAAGATATTAGGTTGGGTCTCAGAAGGAGTAATCCAGTCATTTTATCTTTTAATTTATATGCACTCCTTATAATTTTAAAGGCAGGAAAAGGGGAAGATTGTCTGTTAAAATCCAGAACATTCTTGCCATCATATCTAAAACTAATATGTCTGCTTGAGATTGATTTCTGAGTCTTGGCCTGAATTGCGGATTTGGGAATCAGGCTGTTGCAATAAAAACTAGAATTGATGATAGAAGTATTAGGGGAAGGAAACCTGGGATTTTGAGAAGCAAATGTTATGGGCTGAAGGAGATCCTGGAGGTGTGATTAGTGTGTGTTTACGTGCACACACACACATATATCAATGAATGAACTATTGAAACTTAAAGCAAGTCAACTTTGTAACTTATTGATTTATTTTGAAGTCTGTGAGCAAAAATAAATACTTTTGATAATAAATCACATAGCAAAGCAAGAAAACTTTCACTTCAAGCAGATAATAGGACTGACAAGCCATGAATGCCATAGTTCTAATTACATAGGCTGTGACCTTAAGAAAAATTGAAAAATTCGAAAACAAAATGTATATGTCATAAAATTTGGACATGGTCCAGGCTTAGAAATGAAGTTGACAATATTTATACTAGCAAAGAAAATACAGAAGACTTGATGAATTCTATAGTGAGTTTTTGTATTATATTTTGGTTTAGATGCGAAATTGTTTGGATTCTCATTATGCCTACCATAATAGTATTATGAGCCTAAGTGAACCAAACAAATGTCAACTGTTAATTTAGGTTAAAAAACTATGTATCCTGCTCTATCCTTATTGAACATCCATACTGATCGTTGTCCAGTTTTCCTTGAGTGTGCGCTAGAATGCTAGGACTCTACTGAGAAATTTCAAAACCCATTTTGATTTATTTTAATTTTTTATTCGTATAAATTTAAAGGGTACAAGTACAATTTTGATACATGGATATCTTGAATAGTGGTGAAGTCTGGGCTTTTAGTGTGTCCGTCACCCGAATAACGTGCATGGTACCCATTAAGTAATTTCTCATTACCCATTCCCTCTCACCCTCCCACTCTTTCATGTATTCAATTCAAAATTATTTTAAATTAAGGGGTCAGTATTTAAAATATATCAATACCCCCTTTCAGACTGCCTTGTGTCAAATTGCTTTCCTATGCTTTTATCCCTAGATGCCTCAGTTGTCTTCACATTTTTATGTCCAGTGTAAAATTTTAGATTTCCCTGCATCTTGCTCCCCCTACTGCCAAGTAGGTGTACGCACTCATTAAGAAATAAATGCCACATTCCAAGGTAAGACAGGATTTTTCTGTAAAATGAATGCCCTTCCCTGCTGTTCCTGACCTCCCATCAAATGTGAGGTGATCTGGATAACAAACTTTGCTTTTTATCACCATTGATCCCATCGATAGCATAAGCTTCCTCTGTATTCTTTCTGAATTATTTTATGTAGCTAGACTCCCATCCTGGAAATGTGAACAAACAAATGTCAGTTGCAAGATTCGCTGCCAATTTTCTTTAACCGGAAGTACTAACACTGGCCACACTTCTCACCACTGTTCCTTCTGTTCATCAATTTAATTAGCAAACAGTGATCACAGAACTTCTGATTTTCATACCCTGTCTTTAAGACTGAAGATATTAAAAATAGTTTCTTTCTGACCTTGAAATGTCATATTCTAGTAGAGGGCACCAATATGTAAACAGATAATTTCAATGTGTGACATACGGAGGAGCATTTTATGAAAATAGCATAGTCAAGAATATATATTTTCAGCACTGAGCTAGCTCTAAAACCTATCTCACCTGCAAAATAGGACAAGTACCTACCTCAGAAGGTTTTTGTGAGGAGTAAATGGCACAAGGTGTATATGGCCCTGTGTCTGACATATAGTGGGTGCTCATTAAATGCCAGCGGCTATCATTACTAGTTAATAATGACATGATAATAATCAGCAACTATTTGGTTTCCAGGGGTAGAAACTATTCCCTCAATCACTCACCACTTGGAAGTTTCTTCCCCCGGTGTGGCATAGCATTTTGAATCATTCAGGGTTCACTCAGAAAACAGAAGCACTGTGAGCTATCTATGGGACAGGGGATTTAGTTCAAGAATGGGACGTTGTCTGAGGACACAGGGAAGCCATCAGAAGCTGTGCTTCGGCATCATTCCCACGCGTGGGTCCGCCACCTGGTGTGAGGTGGTGGGCCTGGGGCTGTTCTTATGCCGTGTGGTCATCGTTCAGAAGAAGAGCTGGCTGTGGAGGGGGGAGAGTGAGGACAGGCTGGAAGTCCTTTGGTGCCACTGAATCTGCTGTGACCTCATCTAATGCAACGACCCTCCAAAAGCAACAACTGTTGCATTGCTTCCACCTTCTTCAAATTGGTCTCTGGCCGACTCTAACTTAGAATCATACAGAGCGGTATATTCTGAGAAAATAGGTCTAACCTAACCAAGTCCACATGATTAAAAAACACCAGAGTCCATCTGTTGTCAGCTTGCATCCATATGCACCTCTTTAACTATATTTAACTTCTAAATAAGGACATAAGCAACATGGTGCTTCCACCTAACATGATATAGCTGTCTCTCACACACCTGAAAACACAGCAACACTCTCTACAGAAAAGGGTACCAACTCAGTTTTCTTTAGTGATGCTCATTCTTGTAGCTAGTTCACCCCCAACCCTTTGTCATCCTGTAGTTTAAATATTGAGGTATAGAATCAAGTGAACTACTATTAACATACCATAAGTTACACAGCAGAAGAGCCAGAGTAAGGAACAAAGAAATAAGTTTTCACATTTTTTATTCTCTTCACTTTGAGCAAGTACATTGGCTAGTCATGATTCCCTTTCTGGCAGGTGACCCAATTCTTCCTGCTTGAAAGGTATGTACCTGGAACTGTTCTGCCTGCATGGGGTTGGTGCACTTTTTTCTTACAGGATGTAGAAATTCTGACAGGCACTATCAGGATCTCCTGCATTCCAGACAACCTCCTTACCCACACGGTGGAGTAGCAAACCAGTTTCTACTTGATAGTTAGAATAATCACATCAGCTAGTACAGATGTTCCTTTCTTTGCCCAGATGGCAATCACAACTTCCAGTTTAACAGAACCAACACTGAATGCTTCATGGAAGCATCCCTCTCTTGGAAACTAAGATCTTTAGACTAGCAGAACCCAGAGTTGCAGTCACTGGAAGCAAAAATTTCACATAGTAGTGCATTTCACTTACTAGTCATTAGAGGTAATAATGGGAGGAATCACTTGCATTTCTACCCCTTCATCATTAGACACGCGAATCATAACTGTGGGAGAAGCATCAAGGCACGCTGCTTGCTGAGAATATACCATATTCTAGAGAATGTTACCCCAGCCAGCAAGTGTTACCACACGGGTGGTGTTAAAACTAAGTCTTCAAAAGGCCATTTTATCATTCCTTCAGGCTAGCTGTTTAGATGACTGAAACTGGTGAATTTCATGAACATGAGCCCATTGACAAACTGCATTTACTGTAAAATTAGTTCTATTGGCAGAATCAGAACATATGAAATGTCATGATGGTGAAAAAGACATTCTGAAATCCACAGATGGTGGTTTTGGCAGAAGCATTTCAGTAGAGAAGGCAAATCTATATCCAGGGTAGGTGTCTATGCCAGTGAGAATAACACATTCTCCCTCCCATGATGGGAGTGGTTCAATGTAATCAACCTGCCACTCATACTGGGGGCTTATTATTTTCTTTGCTGCCATAGCAACTTTATTCATGAGCCTATTGGGAAAAAAACATAGTATGCATACACCCATGCTCAACAGCATTATTCATAATAACTAAAAGATAGAAATAACCCAAGTGTCCATTGGTAGATGCATGGATAAACATAATGTGGGATATACCTACAGTGGAATATTATTCAGCCTTAAAAAAGGAAGGAAATTCTGACATATACTACAACATCAATGGACTTTTAAGACATTCTGCTAAGTGAAATAAGCCAGTCACAGAAGGTCAAACACTGTATTATTCCAGTTATATGATGTCATGAGTGTAGGCAAATTTATGGAGCCAGAGAGTCAATTAGAAATTACCAGGAGTTGGGGTGAGGGAAGAATGGGAATTTGTTTAATGAGTACAAAGTTTCAGTTGGAAAAGATGTAAAAGTTCTGCAGCTAGATAGTGGTTGAGAGTTGCATAGCAACATGAATGTACCTAATGCCACAGAACTGTACACTTAAAAGTGGCTAATAAGGTACATTTTATGTAATGTACTTTTTACTAAAAATCTAGAAATGAGGTCTCACTCTGTCACTCCCAGGCTGGAGTAAAGTGGCAAGGTCACAGCTTGCGGTATCCTCTAACTCCTGGGCTCAAGTGATCCTCCCGCTTCAGTCACCCCAGTCACTGAGACTACAAGTACAAGCCACTGTACCTGGCATTTTACCAAAATGTAAAAAAGTAATTTAAAAATACAGTAAACAAAGGGCTCTCAGCTATTCACTCCTCGGTATGAATTAAGCTTGATACATTCATGTGAATACCTGTGCATTAGGAAGGAGGGTTATGACTACATAGGAGAAAACAAACTCTAGGAGAGCACTTGAGGAGGGGGAAGAAGTGGAAGGGGATGCTTAGTTTATCAAAGATTAAGATTATTTTATCAAAGTGTTGCAGAGTAAAATGGCAAAGGAGTGTAGGAGTGTAGTAAATACCACCTGAGACAGCTTCCTGACTCCATCTGTCCACACCTGCCTGTAGCTAATTGACCCAGGTATTGCCAGTGGACCTGAGCTTTCTTTCCCACATATTTGACATGTGGAGGAAGGAGAACCAGAGACCAAGAGCCCTTGATGTTGGGTCTCACTGTGTTAACCACAGTGCTTCACATAGTAGGTCCCCAAAATCTCGTCACTGAGGTTCCTGAAACTGTCCTGGCTCCTGCAAGGGTAAGCGTGATTTTGCTGTCGTTGCTGTTGTTGTTAGATATAACAGATTGCTCCAATTCTCCTTCCCCCCAATTTCTGTTTTGTTCTGTTTTTGCTTATTAGCTAGAGTGAGTTATTGTGCTTACAATGAAAATACCCGAAACTTACAAGGAAGTACAGGAGTTCCTTATTGCCAGAGTTGAGTGGGTGTCTCCCTCCTCCTCACCTTGCCCTTGGCATTCGATGTTAGGAGTGCAAGTGAGTGGCAAGTGCACTCAGCACCCAAGTAATAAGAAGTGTTTATTAATTTTTATTGAAGCAAAGTACACATATCTACTTTACTGCTTTAACCATTTTTAAGCCCACAGTTCACTGGTAATAAATACATATTCGTTTTTTGGCCAGGAATTTTTGACAAATTGGTATCACTTGCTCTCATAACAAAGACTGTAAATTTATTGAGTATCTTCACACACACAAAATACTCCCAAGTCACAATCAATGGTCACTCAAATAGTAATTGATAAAACTCTTCTAGAACAAAATACTTTGAACAGTCTCATCAATTTTACTGTAAGAAAATTCGACATTGCTAGCCCTTTTTTGTTCTGGTGGCTCAATATCAGTTCAGTGCTTCTAATTTGCCAAATAGAAACCTGTGTAAATTTAATTATCATCATTAGCTTCCAGATCACTGTAGTACTTATACAGTTTTCTTCCCTTTGAGGGTTTTTTAAGGGAAAGTCACACAATAAGGAAAAAAACAATAATAAAATTTAAATGGTATGTTTGTTGCTCATTTGCCTTAAAGACAAACTCTTGCTAAATGGAATTTTTTTACAATGTCTTTTTGTGGGTTAGAGTTGGCCTCCTCCGCAGCTTCATTTGAAGAAAAATTTAATCACAGCAGAGTACCTTTTTCTTTAACCCTCTCAGATAACATCTATCCCAACCTAGGCCTAAATTAAAATTCAGGTACAACACACACACACACACACACACACACACACACACACACACACACACACATCGATTCTGTCTGCTGTGGTGAGCAGAGATGGTTAGAGCTGGAAGCAGAGAAATGTGAACAAATAATGTTTCCTTGTGTTCCAGTGCCCTAGGTGATAGTTCTCAAAATATACGCTCTGAAACAGTAGCACCAGCATCACCTGGGAGCTTCTTCAAAGACTTCATGACTAAAACACCAAAAGCAATGGCAACAATAGCCTAAATAAATGGGATCTAATTAAACTTAAGAGCTTCTGCACAGCAAAAGAAACAGTCATTAGAGTGAATCGGCAACCAACAGAATGGGAAAAAATTTTGCAATCTACCCATCTGACAAAGGGCTAATATCCAGAATCTACAAAGAACTAAAGCAAATTTACAAGAAAGAAACAAACAAACCCATTCAAAAGTGGGCGAAGGATATGAACAGACACTTCTCAAAAGAAGACAAATATGCGGCCAACAAACACATGAAAAAATGCTCATCATCATTGATCATTCAAGAAATGCAAATCAAAACCACATTTAGATACATCTCACGCCAGTTAGAATGGCGATCATTAAAACATCTGGAGACAACAGATGCTGGAGAGGATGTGGAGAAAAAGGGAACACTTTTACACTGTTGGGAGTGTAAATTAGTTCAACCATTATGGAAGACAGTGCAGCAGTTTCTCAAGGATCTAGAAATAGAAATTCCATTTGACCCAGCAATCCCATTACTGGATATAAACCCAAAGGATTATAAATCTTTCTATTATAAAGACACATGCACACGCACGTTTGTTATGGTGCTGTTTACAATAGCAAAGACCTGGAACCAACCCAAATGCCCATCAATGATAGACTGAACAAAGAAAATGTGGCACATATACACCATGGAATACTATGCAGTGATAAAAAATGATGAATTCATGTCCTTTGTATAGACATGGATGAATCTAGAAGCCATCATTTGCAGCAAACTGACACAAGAACAAAAAACCAAACATGGCATGTTTTCACTCATGGGCGGGTGATGAACAATGAGAACACTTGGGCACAGGGAAGGGAACAACACTCACTGGGGTAGGTGGAGGGGTGGAGGGGAGAGGAGGGGAGGGACAGCAGGGGACTGGGAGGATGCGGAGGAATAACACTGGGAGAAATGCTTGATGTAGGTAACGTGAGGGGTTGGTGACAGCAAACCACCATGGAATGTATGTACCTATGTAACAATCCTGCAGGATGCAGGATGTTCACATGTACCCCAGAGCCCAAAGTACAATAAAATAAAATTTAGATATATATATTTTTAAATGCAGATTCTCAGGCCTAGCCCTAAGACAGTTGAATCAGAACCTCTGGAGGTGAGGCCCAGGAATCTGTATTCTAACAAGTTTAACAAATGCTCCAGGCAATTCTGATGCGTGCTGATGATTAGGAATCATGACCCTAGACTCTACCAAGAATGCTAATTCATCAGTTTTCAAAAATACCATATTTTGGTTCCAAAAACTCTGACAAGGGGATATGCATGGATGAGGAGACAGGTCACTCTGAGTGGACAATAACATCAACAACAAAACTGAATGTGCATACCTTTTTGAGGGGATGGGAGGGCAAGGAAAGAGGAGGGAGAATCACCTTAATCCCAATGTACCTTAATCACAATGACTCACGGGGAAATCTCAGACTTACCTGAACTGCCAGGGTGCTAAAGGGATTTCAGAATCATGTAGTTTATCTCTGCCTTCTTGGTTCAAAGTTAAGATAGCCTCATCATAGCCCCTGTGGGTTACTTTCTTCCCACTTATCCCAACCCCTTGAGTGTGCAAATATAAAGTAGAGCATACCCAGTGCGTAGGTCTGGTAGGGCTGCATAACAGAATACCACAGGTTAAGTGGCTTAAACAACAGAAATTTATTTTGCCATAGTTCTGGAGGCTAGAAACCCAAGACAAAGCATCTGGCAGGTTAGCTTTCCCCCGAGGCTTCTCTGCAGCTTGCAGGTGGCTGTCTTCTCCTCGTGTCTTCATACGGTCTCACAGAGGCATGGTCTCTGTCTGTGTGTCCAAATTTCCCCTTCATATAAGGACACTGATCTGATTGGATTAGGACCCATCCTAATTACCCCACTTTAACTTAATCAACTCTTTAAAGGCCCCATCTCCAAATATGATCACGTTCTGAGGTCCTGGGGATTAGGACTTCAGCATGTGAATTTTGAGGAGATGCAATTCAGCCCATAACAACCAGAGAGAAATAAGTTCGCTGGGGCAGCCTTCCATGAAGCCTGCTGCCTAGCTACCTTCTCACAGAAGACACCAAAACCTTCCTTGTCCCTGTCACTCATTTATAACAATATCTGAAGGAGTTCTTTAACTCGGGGCCTTATAAAGACAATAAAAAGATTGAAAATGATTGATCAAAGTTAATGCTATGAGAATGAAATAGACTTTCCAGTTTTCATAAGTATAGTTATACTTACATGTACACACATAAAAGTGTTATTGCAGTACAATTCCAGTATAAATACAGCTTAATAAAAATGGGAGAAATTCTAAACTGTCAATATAAAATGAGTGACAGAGACCAACTCTCCAAAGCAAAGAATTCATTCAGGAATAGCAAAGGATTGCAATGAAAGATATGTGTGCTATGACGGACCACAGGCACATCAAAGGAAATTGGGGAACGTGAAAGCTCTTAAGATAAAAAGGAATCTGCGGAAGCTGTTTTGAAACAAAGACCATTGGTTACAGGGGCTTGCTGCAGGAGCTGGCATTAGCTCCTGGGTGGAGGCAGCATTGTGAGGCAAGTTTCTTTGTGCAAGCTTATCTGGAATGCTGCAGTTTTGAGGAATTCCTTGCACAATTCTCACCACAGGCAGGCATGTGAAGGATTCCTCCTTCATGGCCTCCTGGCTTCATTTGTTAGAGCTTGACATTGGTGACTCCACTTTGATACTGATAATTTTCCCAAAACTCTTTGTGGCTAAGTAAATTGTTTCTCTCTTAATTCTTTTTTCATCATCCAGGTGTAGTGTTCAGATCTCTCACTACCAATGGCAAAAAAGACTTTGCCTTTGGTCTTACCATTGCTTCAAGCTCGTAATGCAAATCCCCCACACACATTCACTGCTAAAAAGTTTTGCTTCTTCCAGGAAATCCTACTTCTTCCAGTAGACAGAATGCAAAATGCCTGCTGTCAGTTGCTTATTATGCAGCAAGTGAGCCTCTCTGGCTGGGTGTAAGTCAACTGCTTTCCCTATCTTTGTTTTGCTGTAGGGGTGGGAGGGTGATATAGTCCACAGCTTTTGGTTGGTGGAGTGACTATCTTCATTTTGGTAACCCCTTGAAAACGGAGCCTGAGACAAGGATTTGCATGCAGATTGTTCATCGCCTTCTTCCGCAACTGCCTTCTTGGCCAAGTGTTGAGGGCTGGTAGTATGAATACCTTAACCTGCTGGTTTGGGTGAAATAACCTCAACTAGCTAAAGGTTAGACTCCTTACCTGCTCGAAAAGCACACAGTGCAAAACTGAAGCCCACACTTTGCTTAAAGATCAGGGACTCTGAATAGGCCTGGAGATCTTTAAATGTTAATTTTAATCAACATATTTTCATTGGCACTAGGTCCTTGAGTTCTCCAAGTATTATAACAGTATATGAGTTTTGAGGAGCCGATTTTAACTCCTTTAACCTCACACACATATATTACAGCTGGGGTGAATGGCATAGGGTGCAACACAGCACCCCTGAGAAAGTAAAGAGCACCTGTTTAACAATTTCAATACTCCTGCATACTCTGTCCCATGGAGTTAACCTAAACCAACATGTTACTGGAAATAAAGTTTTGAATTGTATGCACCAGAACTTCTGAAAGCCAAGGCAAATGCTGCCTAAATAGACTAATATTGAAAAAAACCAGTGGTGAGCACATAGTGTATGGACAGAATGGCAAACCTAGATTTGGAGATAATTCCAGGTGTAAGGAAACAGAGAGATGAACCCACAGGAAGAGTTGATGAGAGGGTGAGGAGAAAAGAAAGAAAAGAAAAAAAAGGCTACAGTTTTCAAAGGGCAGTTCTTATTTTCTGTAACTATTTCTGTAGCTGCTGCATTTCTACTGTTGTGATTATTTATAGACAGTCAAAAGAGTCTCTCTTTTTCATGTGTACATTCCAATTAAAATCTGGCAGCAATTCATCGGACCTGCGAAGGCGATGCTGTAACTGTGTCAGTATCAGAGATAGCTTGTGCAACATGGTGCCAGCTCCTCAAATTCAGTTTCTTGCTTAGTAAAAAATAAATATTTGAAGCCCTTTATTGATAAAGTAGGCAGTGAAAAGACTTGGCCATGGGATGAAATATTTGGACACAGTCTTCACAGTAGTTTTCATTGTTGGTCTCTCCACGTGTGTCCAGTTCCATAAACAAAAGTTCTACCCCAATATTGTGTTTCTGCTTTCAGCAAAAATATTGCTTTTCTGTGGAATATGAATTTTCTCTCAGCTTCTCACAGTTCAATGATTCCTGGCAACATCAAAGAACTGAGACAACAAAATGAGATGCTTTCTGAACATAAAGAAGCCGGGTCCTTCAGTCTCTTTCAAGAAATAATGGTGTCAGCAACACCTCTCAGCTGAGATTATCATCATCACGAATGGCCCCGACCAGCTGGAGAAATGCCAGGTGGTTGTAGCATGGGCAGACATGACATTTTCAAACTAGAACATATCTAGCATTTAAAGACATTAAGAGTTCTTGTTATTTTGTAATGATTACTGCATCTCACATATTTGGAAGAAAAAAGCAATGAAGTATAAGAAAAACCTGAAAATGAATAATTACTGGGAAGAAATGATTGTTTAAATAATAAAGAGCATCTGTGAGGAATGCTGCTCCACAAATATTGCACCCAAACTGTGTGACTTGAGGAATGGCATGGATGATAGATTTTTTTTTTTTTTTTGAGACAGAGTCTCACTCTGACGCCCAGGCTGGAGTACAGTGGCATGATCTCGATCTTGACTCACTGCAATCTCTGCCTCCTGGGTTCAAGCAATTCTCCTCCCTCCGTCTCCTGAGTAGCTAGAATTATAGGTGCACACCACCATGCCTGGCTAATTTTTTTTGTATTTTTAATAGAGACAGGGTTTCACCTTGTTGGTCAGGCTGGTCTCGAACTCCTGACCTTTTGATCTGCCTGTCTCAGCCTCCCAAAGTGCTGGGATTACAGACATAAGTCACCGTCCCCGGCCTAGATTTTTCTTTTTTGTGTGTGAACAAAAGCAAGATAAATCCCAACAAATTGCACAGCGTCTCTTCCATCCCCATCCACGTGTGGAAACTCGTTTCCCTGTCTTTGGAACTGACCACCACTACCATATCCCAGCCTCACAGAGGCAGATGCAAGTCAGTAAATGTAACTGTGGGAAACAAAACAAGAAAAGCTGACTGCTCCCCAAGGCTCATGAGTGTCCACATTCAGTGATGGAGGATGGACTTTTTATTCCTCAGCAGAGAAGTATCGAGTCCACCCACACGTTGGTATGTGAACTTATTATTACTCCAGCCAAGTAAGTTAGTCCATGTAAGGTTATAAATTTATTCAAGCAGATTTGAGTCAGTGTTGATCTGAAAAGGCGGGTGTTGATACCAAGTACCAGGTTCCCACCTAAAATAAATCCACACTTACTGTACATTAGTGGTTCTCAATGAGGGGTGATTTTTGGTCCCCCAGGGAATGCTTGGTAATGTCTGGAGACATTTTTGGTTGTCACAACTGGTGAGTGAGAGAGAGTGTGTGTGTGTGTGTGTGTATGTGTGCATGCACTTGCTCATACTTCTGGTATCTAATTGGTAGAGGCCAGGATATTGTTAAATACCCCATAATACACAGGACAGCCCTCTCCCCTCCATTCAACAAAGAATTATTTGGCCCAAAATGTCAGTTGGTATTCAGGATGAGAAATGCTGTGATATGTTAAAGTTAGCCACAAATGGTTTTCAGCTTCCTTTATCAGGAATAGAATCTATTCCTGCCTGTGACTTGCCCTGACTACTAGAATGCAGTGGGTGTCATGTTCAAATGCCTTTTAGTTTCTGCTTTTGCCCCCTGGAGATGCTGCCCTGAGACCGTCGTATCAGAAAGAAGCCCAAGATGAAAGTCCAGGAGACTGAAAGACCTGTTTGTCCCAGATGCACCAAGAAGATCAGCAGACCGACCCCCCAGCCAACCCACAGCATGGTGAGAAATAATACATGACTGTCTTAATCCAACAAAATGTGGGCCGTTATGCTGTACAGCAAGAGGTAACCAAAGCAGTTCTATTAAAAGATAATTTGGGTATGCATAGAGCTTACTTTCCCCAGTGTTTCCCATCAGATATTTCTAATAGGCCCAATGGAAGTGGCCCCCAAGAGTGCATCATCTCAAGTGATTGCCTCCTTTTTCTCCACTGACACAACCAAACACATTGTTCAGGGATTTCTGGGAAAATCCCTCTTCACTAATGAAAAGATTCTAACTACCACTGCGTCTTGCTTTCACTTCTTCCTCTTAGCCTTACTCAGTAATAACTGAGTTATATATCCCCCTAAACTGTGTTTAGGGGAAGAGAAGAGGATAGAAAAGCATCGCAGTGCAGAATGGAAATCCCTGTTAAGTCATTTTGTGGTTGTATCCTTCTTGCATTCCACATTCAGTCCGTTGGAAAACCCCCAAAGAGATCATGATTCCACTCAAAAGCACTAGGAGAACGAGGGGATCACATTCCTTAGGACATTTGAGCTGTCCATGAAGACAGTCTTTTGCAGTCACTCACACCCTGGTGAGCTGTAAACTCGGCAAGATGCCAAGGATCCGCCCAAATGTGGCCTGAAGGACATTGGGAGTGAAGAGGGGCAGAGACGTCTGACTTGTTGGGCAGAGGATTCCCAGTCCTGCAGGGGCTGGCAAAACTCCTCTCCTCTGCTTCCTGAGAAGCGCTAGTTCTCTACTCCAGCCCCCAATTGCGCAGCATAAGAAATCAGGTGCAGAGCTCCCTCCACCCCAACCTCCTGTCCCACATAAGCAGAACCTGTTGAGAGCTGACTGCGGGGAACCTGGGGGTGGGGTGCTTCATCATCAACACTGAGCGTCCTCCAGCATGGGGGAGACTGCAGTACGGAATAAGGAGGTCTGTGTTGTGGGGCACTCATTTTACGGAACAGCTGAATGAACCACGATTGACTGTAGCCTTAAGCCCCTCTGCTCTAGCCCTGCTCTGTGCTTCAGGGCTGGGTGGAAGAGGAAAGGCAGTCAATGTCTTTGCCAGAGAAGTCTACAGAGCAGGGAAGGAGGCTCACCGATGTGAGTATGGAGCAGGAGGCACATGGAGAGTCGCCGGCAGTTGAACTCGATCTTTGAGGGTATGAAAGAGACCAGCATGGCCCCTGCCAATTGCACATGGTGCTTGCAGTCAGGTCGCTTTCAGTTCCTTTATGCGTCGGGGATTCTCAACCTTGTCTGCATATTAGAATAGACTGGGATTTTTTTTTTTTTCTGCTTATGTCTGGACCCATCTCCAGAGAATCTTATAAAAATGATCTGGGAGGGGATCCTGGCTCCAGTAGCTCCTAATGTGCACATATTTGTTTGTTACTTTGTTTGGGGGTGGAAAATAACTGTTCTTTCATTCTGTGTTCTGGATTAAGGCTCTTGCCTTCTTCAGACCTTGGACAGCTCACAGAGGGTTACACCCTCGGCTTTTGCTCAAGAAAAAAACCTCACAAGAGTCTTATTGCGCCCTCTTGTGTCAGCAATGATAACGTGCAGCTCCTAAGGAAACCACTGCTATGCAAGTTACCTCCAGAGAAGAAAAATATGCAAAAAAGAAAAAAATATACAAGTAACCTGTAATCCTCACTGTTAGAAAATATATGCATATCTTTGCAGAATTTTCGATAAATTTTGTTCTTTACAAAAATAGAAGGTTGTATACTCTGTCTTAACATTTTACTTAATACCTATGAATGTGTTTTCATGTAAATGAATTTAATTCTATATCATTTTAATTGCTTGCATAACTGAATGGTATTTCACATGCAATGGTAGTAAAAATATTTAACATTTTTTGGGCACTTATTACATGCCAGGAACTGTGCTAAGTACTTGGCATGGATAATCTCATTGTATATGCACGGCACCCATATGAAGCATGTATTATAATTATTCCCATTTTACAGATGAAGACATCGATGTTAATTTTCCTAAGTGGTGGAACCAGAATGCAACATAAGCATACTCTATATTACCAGGTACATTCAATCTATCCCTTACTGTTGTCATATTTGTTGCGTCCCTTAGGAATTGCCTTCTTCTCTGTCTCTGTCTCTCTCTGTCTCTCTCTCTCTCTCACACACACACACACACACACGCACACACACACACACACACACACACACACACACACACCATGGGACTGTTTCATTATTCCTTATGCTAGACTCTTAGAAGGATTCATGGAAAAAGGTATTAATTTTAATGTTTTTACATCTCTTACCAAAATTTCTCAAAAAAATGAGATATTACATTCTCAGTATCTTAGCTAAAGGCTAATGGAATATATGTTGTGTATTTTTGTGTTTTAAAAAGTATCAGCTTTAATTTCTAATATAGTATAGGATATACTAGTATATACTCTATTGGACTACACTATTTGACATACATGTAAACAAATGCGTTTTAAGGTCTAAGTAACCTTTAAGAGTATAAAATATCTCTAATATCAGAAACTTAGAGCACTGCTCCTCTAGGAAAAGAAGCTGGAGTCCCATTTCTATGCCTGCCCCCTGAGCATCAATACTCTCTTCTCCTACTCCTCTCTTTTTGCTCCATAGACTCACCTTGGCTGTAGGAGCCACCCTTTCCTGTCGAAAAGGCCGTTTTAATTATTTGCATTTTTATGTCCATCCCGACTTGTGTCAATAGGTGTGACAACCATGCAGCCCTACATTTTCAGATAAAATTTTGTTCCTCAATTACTCTCCCTCAGCCTTCCAAGAATGCTGAGATAGGGTCAGCCTGTGTCCGAGGAGAAGGAACATGGTACTGTGGAAAGAGAATTAGGTGTGAATAGCACTTCTATTAGGGACCAGTTTGGAAACTATGGGCAGGTTACTTAATTGCTTTAATCTAGGTTTCCTTATCCATAAAAATGAGAACATTACATTTCCTTATCCATAACAATGAGAACATTATTGACATTTTTAGAGTAGAGAAAATGAAATGAATTAGATATTTAGTACCAATGTAGGCAGAGAACATGAATTGGACAATGTCTGCTATTTGCCTGTGTCTGTATTCATCCCTTTATTTTCAACTTTTTTAATGCCTTCATGTTTTATATGTGGCTCTTGTAAATACCATGTAACTATATTTTCAAAACATCCAACCCGACAATCTCAGTACAGCTGAGAGTTTTATTCATTAACTTGCTTTTCTTTTTCATTTTACCATCTACACATGTATGATTCTTCAGTGTATTGTTTAGTCTTGGTTTTCTGAATTTACAAAAATGCAATCACACTGAATTGACTCCTCTGTGAATTTGCCTCTTGCATTCTCCCTTATGTTTTGAGATCATGCATGTTATTGTGTGAAGCTATATTTCATTCAACTTCTTCAGTGTATAGTTCATTTTGTGACAATATCAAAATGTATCTATCTGTTGTGTTGCATTAGACATCTGGATTACCTCTGGTAGCATATATACACACACATGTGTATATTTATTCATTTATGCTGGAATGGTCAATACTCCCATGAGAATGTCTTCCAGTGCATATGTGCAGGATTTTCTAGAAGTGAAATTGCAGACCCCAGGGTAGACATGTATTTACCAGGCAATGCTACACTGTTTTCTTTTTCTTTTTTTTTCTTTTTTACCTCTATGACATACAATGATTATGTGTAACAATTATTATTAATGATCACACACACTAAATCATATCAGAATTATAGAAGTTTACCACTATTTTTGAACATATACCAGTAACATATTTATACAAATACAGCTCAAAGAAAGCCAAACACCATTTCACATTTGGCAATGCTTCCTGTGTGCTCTTTATACCAAATAAGCCAAATTTCACCCTTTGCATTAGTGTACTATTAATATCAACCCAATTCTTAATAAAACCTTATAGATAAATCTATCCAATCTTCATCAGTTTAACCAAAAGATTCTCATAAACCTTTCACAACCCATTACAATTTTCATTAGAGCAGATCAGTGCTCTAAGAAAAACCTGTTGTGCTTTTATTTTAACAATTTACAGGAAAACTGAATAATACCCCTTAAGTTTAGCAAATACATTCACACACAGAATGTCTTTTACAATTAATTTTTTATAAACCTTCCACAACTTGTTCAAACATTTAGATATTTTCTATCTCACTTAAAACAATCCTTTAGCCCTCTAAACTTAAGCAAGCAATCCACATTCCCTTGCCTTCTTATAATCTTTTACTAAAAGTATATTCTGCTTTCTTTACATGCCTTGCATGTAGAACAGTTTCTTTAGTAGTCTCAGATACATGTTACTATGTTAACTCTTAGCAACTTTTACTTTTGGTGAAAAACCTGGTTAATAATGGATTGTGTGGAGCCCAGGACATCAGACAGAAGTGCAGATAAGGTCTGACTCTTTCCAACATATCTAGGGGGCATGGCTAACCCACATGTCCCCAGGCCTTATCTAGAATCTAATACTCCAAAGTAGGTAAATTGAACAATTTTAAAACTTAAAGAAGCAGTTTGTGACCTGAAAAGCATTTAGCAAACCTAATATCTTACCTAATTTAGACCAAATTTTAAATTTTGACATTTAAATTTTACCAAAAATCTTTAAAACTGTCTTTATTTCCCAAAGTTTACTAAAGTCAGATGAACCAAAAGACACTATAGTTTTTCTTTTTTTGACAAAATATTTGATTTAAGACCTTATTATTTTTAAAACAATCAAAATTCTTTCATATATAAATAGCACACACACAACACATACAAGTAGATAGAAGAAGATCCAGTAGTTGTATGATTTTTCATCCTCCAGATTCTTAATTGGATTATGGCTTCAGGGCAGAGCCTTGGAGGAACAAGGCCAGGGAAGCATGCAGATTCTATGGCCTAATAAGCAGACACTGCCAAAGGCAGTCAACTGGTGTTGCATGCAGATGATTTTCCTTTGGGTCAGTGGTCTCTTTGGTGTAATCCCTTCATGGTTTGCCAGAAAAATGTTGCTGGAAATGAGTCCCAATCCAGACCCCAAGAGAGGGTTCTTGGATCTCACACAAGAAAGAATTTGAGGCCAGGATCAGTGGCTTACACCTGTAATCCCAGCACTTAGGGAGATCAAGGTAGGTGGATCACGAGGTTAGGAGTTTGAGACCAGCAGTTCAAGACCAGCCTGGCCAATATGGTGAAACCCTATCTCTACTAAAAATGCAAAAGTTACCCAAGCATGGTGGTGGGCACCTGTAATTGCATCTACTCAGGAGGCTGAGACAGAAGAATTTCTTGAACCTGGGAGGTAGAGGTTGGAGTGAGCTGAAATCTCGCTATTGCACTCCAGCCTGGGCAAAAGAGCAAGAGTCTGACTCAAAAAAAAAAAAAAGAAAGAAAGGAAAGAAAGAATTTGAGGCAAATCAATACAGCAAAGTGAAAGCAAGTTCATTAAGAAAGTAAAGGAATAAAGAACGGCTACTCCATAGGCAGAGCAGCCTGCATTGTTTTCCAAAATGATTATACAAATGTACACTCCCATTAAAAACTAATGAAAGTTCCTTTTGCTCCATATCCTCACCGGTACTTGATATTTGGGTTTTAAATATCTTTGTCAGTCTGAGGGATGAGAAATAAAATAATATTGTGGTAATAATTGTAATTTCCCTGATTAGTAATAAAGTTGAGTGTCTTATTATTTGCCTATGGTCTTTTATATTTCTTTTTTCTGTGAAATGCATGTTCATGTTCTTGGCCCATCTTTTTATGTAGGAGTTAAGCATTCTGGATAAAATTTTCTCATCTATTATGTGTGTGGCAAATTTCTTTTTAGAGTCTGTAATTGGTATTTTCACTCCCTTTTTTAACTTTTTATAATTATGAGTTCCTAGTATCAATACAGTCAACCTTTTCTTTGCAGTTTGTATCCTGTATAAGAAATTCTTCCCTATTTCAAGACATAAAACATCATTAAATGTTTTCCTGTATTATCTTCTCAAAATTGCATAATTTTGATTTGTACATGTTACTCTTAATCTATGTGGAAATTTTGTGTTTGGTGAAAGTAGGAATCCAATTTCTTCTTTTGTCAATGTAGATAACCAGTTGTCTTATATCATTTATTAAAAGTTTTAATTTTTGTGAGTATTTAAATTTTGTGAGTATTAATAATACCTGGGAGGTATTAATATTTATGATGTACATGAGCTATTTTGATGAGGGCATACAATGCATAATAATCACATCATGGAAAATGAGGGGCTATCCATCCCGTCAGGCATTTATCCTTTGTGTTACGAACAGTCCAATTATATTCTTTTAGTTATATAAAAATGTACAATTAAATTATTTTAACTGCAGTCACCCTGTTGTGCTATCAAACACTAGATTTTTTTATTTTTTTCTGTTTTTTTTTTTTTTGGTACCATTAACCATCCTTACCTCCCCCTAGTATCCCACTACCTTTCCCAGCCTCTGGTAACCATCCTTCTACTGTCTATCTCCATGAGTTCTATTATTTTAGTTTTTAGATTCCATAAATAAGTGAGAACATTTGATGTTGATCTTTCTGTGATTGACTTACTTCACTTAACTATAATGACCTCCAGTTCCACTCATGTTGTTGCAAAGGACAGGACCTCATTCTTTTCTATGGCTGGATAGTAGTCCATTGTGTATATGTACCATATTTTCTTTATCCATTCATCTGTTGATGCACACTTAGGTTGCTTCCCAATCTTGGCTGCGAACAGTGCTGTAACAAGCATGAGAGTGTGGATACGTCTTTGATATACTGATTTCCTTTCTTTTAGGTGTATCTATATCCAGCAGGGGGATTGCTAGATCACATGGTAGCTCTATTTTTAGTTTTTTGAGGAACCTCCAAACTGTTCTCCACAGTGGTGGTACTAATTTACATTTCTACCAACAGTGAGAATAGTCCCCCTTTCTCCATATTCTGCCAGTATTTGTTACTGTCTTTTGAATATAAGCCATTTTAACCAGGATGAGATGATATCTCATTGTAGTTTTGATTTTGCATTTCTCTGATGATCCATTAGTGATGGTGAGCACTTTTTTGTATGTTTGCTTGCCATTTGTATGTATTATTTTGAGAAATGCCTATTCAAATCTTTTGTCCATTTAAAAATTGGATTATTAGATTTTTTTTTCCTATAGAGCTGCTTGAGCTCCTTACATATTTTGGTTATTAATCCCTTGTCAGATGAGTAGTTGGCAACTATTTTCTCCCATTCTGTGAGTTGTCTCTTCACTTTGCTGATTGTTTCCTTTGCTGTGCAGAAGCTTTTTAACTTGATACGATCTTTAAAACCATGTATTGAATAACTCATCCTGATTGGGAAAAAACCCTCTTCATTTACATAGGCTATCTTTAACATTTTCCAATGAAAAGTCTTATAGTATTCTCCATGTACTACTTACATATATTTTATTAGACTAATGCATATACTTACATATATTTTATTAGACTATATGTAAGTATATATATATACTTACATATGTTTTATTAGACTAATTAAATTAATAGTAAGATTAAAGTAATTTAATCTTACTATTACAAACGATAAATTTTATAGTTTCATTTTCTAATGGATTGTTGCTTGTATGTAGAAATACCATTAACTTTTATATATTAAGTTTACATTCAGAAACTTTCCTACGCTCTTATTAATTTCAACCACTTCTGTAAATTATTTGAATTTTCAATGCTATTGTCTATAAATAATGAGCTTTGTATTTTTATTTCCAAACATATTCTTTTTTTTTTTTTTTGCTCACCTCATTGTATTCACTGGACTTTCCTATATAATGTAAAACATATAATAGAGGGTATCTTTGTCTTGTTATTGGCAGTAAAAGGAATCTTTTCAATATGGCATTATTAAGAATAATGCTTGCTATAGGGTTTTTCTTTTTTAAAAAATGTCCTCTATCAGATTATGAAACACTCACAGAACTTTTCATCATGAGAAGGGAGTTTTCACTGACTGCTTTTTCTTCATCTGTTGAGACAGTTGTATGATTTTCTTCTTTTAAACTGTTAATTCAATGATTTCAGTGAATTGTTTTCCTAATGTTAAACCAATCTTTTGATTCCTGAGACAAACACTCTTAGGTGATAATATATTATCTTTTTTTAAGGGCACTGCTTGATTCAGTTTGCTGATATTTTATTTAGAATTTTTTTTTGGCTTTATGTTTTTCCTCACTTTCTTGTTTGGTTTTGGTATTAAGACTACACTGGCCATTATTCTCTGGAAGAGTTTGTGTAAGCTTGGAATTAATTGTTCCTTGAATTTTTTCTGTAAAGACCAATAGGCCTGAAGATTTTTTTAAGTGTTTCTGTTAATGGATCCAATTTTGTTAACAATTCTAAAAATACGCAGATTTTCTATTTCTTCTAGAATTGGTGTGGAAAGTTGTATTTTAAAATTATCTCAGTATGTCTAAATTGTCAAACTAATGGGCTTAAAATTGGCTACAGTACATTCTTACCTATTACATCTCTGATGTGTTGATAGCTAAGTCCTTTTTTTATCCTAATATTTCTTGTCTTCTCCCTTCTTCTCCTTAACCTTTTCAGAATCTTGTCTGGTCTATTCATCTTTTCTAAACAACCAACTTTTGTCCTTTTTCTCTCATTTATGTTTATTTTCTATTGGATTACTTGTGGCTTTTTTTCTTTATGATTGCCTTCCTTCGTTCTACTTCCTTTGGAGTTAATTTGCTGGAGTTTTTTTCTAGTTTCTTATGTAGGATGAGTAATGCCTGCTGACCTTTTTGACTCTTTTTATTTTAAATGAAAGCATTAACAATTATTAAATTTCTCTACAAGTACCATAGCATTTCACAAGTTTTGACATAGTATTTTTGCTTCTGCTTTGACCCGTGAGTTATTTAGTGCTTTTCAAAATTTCCAAATACATGGAATTTATTTTTAGTTTTGTTCTAACTAATTCTTAGCCTTAACTAATTCTTAACTAATCATTTTGGCCAGAGAGCATTGTTTCTGTGGTGTCAGTCTTTTGTTTCTGTTGAGGCTGGCTTTATGACCTCACGGGTGATCAGCTCTTGAAAATGTCCCCACTTACTTGGGAGAATGTGCAGTCGTTAGCTGTTGTGCGCAATGCTGCGTGTATCTAAACTTGCAAATTGTGCTGTTAAATCTTCTATATCATGATTCATGTTTTGTCTGCTTGAACTATTAATTTCTGAGAGAGGTGTGTTAAATAAAATACTCAACTGTGTTTGTTTTCTCCTCTTGCAGTTCTATTTTCTGAAAATTAAATTATGCTTTTCAGTGAAATTTTAGAACTTTGTATCTTCCTGATGAATTGAACCTTCTATCATTCTGAAATGAAACTCCACCACTAGTAATGCTTTTTTCCCTTTTAAAAAACTTAAAAAAAAACAGATATTAACTAGCTATGCCTAGTCTCTTTAAACAAATTAATCATATTTGATTAGAGAAAATATTAATCAAGTATGATATTAATATTTTCTCTTTTGTTAATAATTTCCATTTTGTTTTAGTCTTTGAGTTTTTATGTTTGGGTGTAAGGAGCATATAGCTGGATTTAAAAATATTCACTTAATGCATTTTTAAGAATGTCTTTCAGCAAAGCTTTTGGCTAGCAAACTCAGAAAATCATCAGTTTCTATTTATCTTATTTTGCCTTCATTCTTAGAAAATTCTCTCTGATCATAGAGTTCCAGATTATCAGTTCTCACCACCCCAAAGCTACTATTTCCCAGTCTTCTGGCTTCCATTGTTGTCCTTGAGAAGTCAGTCATTAATGTAAATGCCAGCTCTTCCTTGGTCTTAGTCCATCTTTTTTCTCTGGACTCCAAAATCTCTTTTTGGCATTCTGAAGTTTTATTACATGTCTAGATTTAAAAAAAAAAACATCATGTATTCTGCTGTTCACTAGGTTTCTTGGATCTGATATTCTCCCGAATTTTGTCTCAGCTTGATCTTACCTCCCTCTGAAACCTCAGTTAATGATGGTAAATCTCACACAACTCTCCTTGTGTCAGGCTTTATTTTGTCTTTTTCATCTCTCTGTGTGTACTACATTCTGGATAGATTGATCTCTCTTGCTCATTCACTGATTTTCACAGTAGTATAATTTGTTTAATGTGTCCAACTTTTAAATTTTTAATTATTATAACTTTCAGTTCCAGAAGTTTGTTTAGCTCTCTTTCATATCTTCCTGGGCCTTCTTAACAGACTGTTTTCTGTTCATATTTCAATTTTCTCTTTTATTTCCTTAAATGTATAGAAGTTCTCATATAATCCAGATAATCTCTTTCCATTGTCTGTTGATTCTGTCCTCCTCATTCACGCACGTTCCTTTGGCTGAAAGCTGCTCACTTTCTTAGAACTGGGTTACCAGGAATTCTCTGAGGTGTGAGTTGAGGTTCCATTCTTCCAGAGGACATTTGTTTGCTTTTGTCTGCTGCTTTAGGCTGCTGCCAACACTGCTCTGTTGTAAATGATCAGTTTGAAGTCTTTTTGGAACACTTTGCTAATATAACCTTAGTCCAAAAACCTATATGAGGACAAATTCATGAATGTGAATCCTCAGGGAGTATTTCCTCCCTTTATCCAGCACCAACGGTAAGACGGCCTGCTTCACCGTGGGCCTCTCACCTTGATGCTAAGGGTATAGCTCTGTGAGATCACAAATTTACGCAGATGGCTTCTGTTAGATTTCTCCACCTGGAGAAGGCCCTGGGATCTTATGCTTAACTCCTGTCCAGTGGCTAAAGGATGGAGGTGAATGTGCTGCCTAAGTTCTCCGGGTCCCGCAGAAACTTTCAGGGTGAAATCTGGCTTAGGTGTTTCCATGTCTTTCTGGATTCCTGCTTTCACTTAACTTTGGGGAATCTGTGAATTTGTTAATCTTATACCATCTCATATTCCATATTCCGTACATTTAAATAATATATTTTTGTCTTATCCAAACTTCTACTTATTTGTATTGAGAAGGTCGTCTCAGGTATCAAATCATTTATACATATAAAAATTAGCTTGGCGTGGTGGCGGACACCTGTAGTCCCAGCTGCTGGGGAGGCTGAGGCAGGAGAATCATCTGAACCTGGGAGGTGGAGGTTGCAGTAAGCTGAGATTGTGCCACTGCTCTCCAGCCTGGGCAACAAAGCAAGACTCTGTCTCAAAAATAAATAAAAATAAATAAATAAATAAATATCATTTACATAGCCAGAGATAGAAATCCTAGACTTGTCCCAAGCTTCTCGGTTTGTGCCTTCTATTTGTTCTTTGTTTTCCATATATTTTCTGTTTTTTTAAAAATTGTTTTGTTTTTATTTTTCCCTTTTTTCTTACACTGATTTGTGACTCATTGTCTCTGTGTTTTTAGTATTTAAAATATTACCTGCATCTTTAACCTTGCTTCGAAACAATAAACATGGCGTAGAAGATTAAATCCAATTACCGTTCTCTCAGCTTACACAATATTTTAAAAAATCAGTATTTTAGCTCATTATTTAATCTCACAATTTAAATATTTTAATTTTCTATACAAAAGTTTTTTTCAGAGTGGGCACAGTGGCTCACATGCGTAATCCCAGCACTTTGGGAGGCCGAGGAGGCAGATCATTTGAGGTCAGGAGTTTGAGACCAGCCTGGCCAACATGGTGAAATCCTGTCTCTACTTAAAATACAAAAATGTGCCAGGCATGGTGGCTTGTGACTGTAATCCCAGCTACTTGGGAGGCTGAGGCAAGAGAATCGCTTGAACCCAGGAGCCTGAGCTGGTATATAGTAGTGAGTTGGCAGTTACTTTTTCTTAGCACTTTGAAGGTTTTATTACCCAGTCTTTTAGCTTCTATTATTTCTGCTGTGATCCCCACAATTTGTCTTTCTCCTCTATGCCCACTCCATGTTCCATGCTTTTTCTTCTCAAATGCTGATGAAATTTCTATTTTAGCCGTCTCATTCTGTTCTCCACATAATTGTTTTTCATCAAATCCTTATCTCCTAGCTGCATTCTGGGTAACTTAGATTTATCTTGATGTTTATTATTTTTTCCCCTTCTTTCAGGAGGTGCAGGGCTTCCTTTTAAATTGAATTAAGGTATGATATTAATTCTCTCTTCATCTGTGTATAACATGCTGCCTAGAACATTTCAATACTTACACTTTTTATTTCATCTGCATTTTTGATAGTCCTTCGTTCCTGCTTATTTTTAAAAAAATTCTATATTTGATTGTACAGGTCTTTCCTATTCCAAATCTCATCATGCCAATCATCTGAAGTCTTTGTGCAGGAGGTAGAATACTCTGTACTGATGAATTGGTTTTTGCAAACTCTCACTCTGCTGGTTTGTTTTCTTAGGTGTATGATGATTGTATGTTTGATTACGTTTGACCACACAATCCATGAGAGTTCTGAGTTGTTGGGTTGTTTTCCTTCACAGAAAATGTGCCTACAAGGAACTCCTAACATTTCAACTTTATCCGTTTTTGGAGGTGGGTCCAAGACCAAATCTACTCCTGCTGTGGGCATCTGCCCCCAGGAAAAAGCCAGCTTTTTGCTATGCTAACGTCCAATCTTAGCCCACTGTTATGTTCGCTTGTTTGCAGTTGTTTTTGTTTGCTTGTTTTGGCCTTGAAAACTCTCTGTGTTTGCTCATGATGTCAGCAGTCCTTGAAAAACTCATGCTTTTTATAATCCATTCAGGATCTGTCAGTACTTCAGCTAATCAACTCTTCATAATATCTAGTCTGCCAGATTGTTAGATGTCAGAAGTCTAATAAATGACAGTTACTATTGATTCAGAAGACATGGCTTCTATACCACGGAGCCACGTGGAATCCAGTCTTGGAGTGTTGAGAAATTAATAAACAGTTATTCAAAGAGGTTGACAAATATAATTGATTGTTGCCGAGTTACACAGAATTTTGAATCAGCATTTTAGAAATGGGAATTAGGTCTCCATAATGTAAATTTGTTTTGACACAGCTGCCATTGCAGATTTAAATGACAAAATCTGGTCTCAGGAAGCAGCATGTACTACTGTTCAGTTGTTCAACAAGGCGGTACCGATGCCACTGACGACGCAGCTTCCTGCGGCAGGTCTTTCTGCCAGTTCACATCAAAATATGCACTTAGCATGAAGGAAAAAGTGACCTTTTGGCTCCCCAAGTTCATTTCCTTATTGTCTCCTTCTCTCCCTTTTCTCCTTTTGCTGGCTGGCAAAACTACATCTAGATCTTAAGTTTAAACCCTAAAGGGGAGCAAACAATTAAGAATTAAAGGGGTGAGTGTCCAAGAATATTAGTCCCTCCAACATCAGAAATTTCCAAGACAGAAAAGAAGAGAATGTGCCTTTTCCATGGGAATCAAGATGGTTCTGTAGCATCTCCTGTGTGCTAGAATAACTAATCCAGTTGACGTCCTCATAATAAGATGCACTTTTCTATTCTCACTCATCTCAGATACGAATTATTAAACTCTCTTATTATCCTCTGTAAGTCCTGCATATAATGTAGAACTCATCTTGAAAAAAAGGAAAAAACTGGAAGTAACAACAAAAAAAATTACTGCATCTGGAGCTTAGGCCTCCCGCCCATCATTAAATCACTTCTTGTACTTTTGTACCAAAACATTTTCCCCATTTTATTTCCATCTTGTGCAGAAGGTAATTACCCTTCAGAGACACCTGCAGTTAGAGGCTACAAGGATGTCTGATAATTTTTAATGTGTTTGTCTCTACATTTTCTTTCCAGCATTCTACTAAGTCGAGCACATCTGCCATAAAGCATCAGTGAGGACGACTTCATTAAATATTAAATATTGTTTTCTGCCTTTACAAGTGTTTGCCCTATACAAAATCCTCAAATGTTAGAAGCATACAGGAGGGCCACAAAAATCTTTAGGAACCTCAAACTGCCCCTTGAAATAGGCCACCCACGGAGATGCTGTTAGTTTCTTGCAAGCAGTTAACCACCTGCTGCTTTTCCCAGTCGAACAAGTGCTAGGATAATATCTCTACATAATCGTTGTAATAATAACTTGAGACAATATATTTGCTGACTAGAAACAATCTTTAAGATGTATAAAACTTATGTGTACCACAGCCTATCATTCAAAATGAAGAAAGAAGTAGATATAAACCTCACACTGCTTTTTCCAAAATCCATTTCTTTGCCTTTACATATATAATTGGAAATATAGATTTCAATCTATTTTATATTCACTCTGGAATTTTCCTGTTCTAAAATTTTAAGTCCTAGGGAAATCTGAAACTGTTTTCCTTTTAGTGCCATCTGCTGGTACAGTTATTCTGACTGGGTTCTGGTTTGTTCACTAGAGAAAACTTAGGTTTTTCATACAATAAAAAATCTTCACACAAAAATCTTGCTCAAAGATTTTTATTTCACATGTAACTAAAACTTGTTACATTTGAATTTGGAGATCTTTTATACTTAACCCCCAAAGTTATAATTATCATGACTTAAAGTCATTTTTAAGTAGACTCATATCAATATTCTATATTATTATAATGTATTGAGGCTGACAAGCTGACTTTCCTATCTCCCTTGGTAGTTACGAAAGTTTGAAAAGTTAACATTAATGTTTAATTACTTAATTTCAAAGAAGGAAATTTTAGGGCTACAGGAAAGAAATTGGTAACTTGAGCATTTTATGATTTCAATGAACTCTTTCCAACCTCAAAAAAAGAATTTACACTTACTTTATACATGATCAAAAAGGTGGGTTTTGAACTGGTGAGTCTTGGATATTTTCTGCATTATCACATCTAGTTATGAGCAATTTTGTTTGGTTTTCTGTAGTCGATGACTGACACCTTCCAAAATCCCAGATGTTCATTTATTGTATTGTTTCAAATAGCTGTCTACCCACAATTTGCAATCCGTATGGCTCTCCAATAAAGGGTATTTCTCCAGCTCTGTGCTTGCATCCAGCTCTGGAGGGTGCCCAGTGGTTTGCTTGCTGTGCCTCTGGCATGCTCACCGTCTCAGTGGTTAGCCGAACACTGGAAAACATCCTCTCTCTCCTCTGCTCACTGATGAGATATAATTTATGTTGATTCAACTCTTCACAAATTGCCATCTGTCAGCTTTGCTTTTTCTAATCCCTCATCTCCTTCCTCCATTATAATTGGTTGGACTGGCAGAAGCTCAGATATTGGCTTGGAGCAAAGGCTCTCTGTCAACAGAGAAGATCTCATTTGAAACCCACACCTCACTCATAAATTGCCTTCTTTTCAATCTCTACTGTGGCAATATTTTCATTTGGTTTTTCATCGTCCTCTGATTCACAGGAAAGAAAACAGCAGCACCCACTGACATCTCTGGCTTCTGAGACTGGATTGAGGAGCAATTTGGTATCTATATCGTCCAAATAATCTGTCTTCCTTGGTATTTTCTGATTTTGTTTTAGGTTTCCAGGAGCTAGACATATGGAGTATTCACAGTGAGAATACCCAGATTCCTGCTTCTTTGTGTCCCTGGGGCACAGATAAATTTTACTGAAGATTTTTGTCCCAAAGGGATTGTCTTCTTATTCTTTATATAGATCTTAAAAAATGTTTCTATAGCCCTGGAATATAGGAAAAGTCATTTAATGCTAATTAGAAAGTAGACAAATAGCATTTAATTAATAAGAATATTAAAACATGACGAAAATCTTCATGTTGACAGACTAAAATTAAGTGTAAGTAAATCTTAATGTTTTCAAAAATGCTTTCCTTGAGCCAAAATTTCTCAACCTCAACACCACTGACATTTTGGGCCAGATAGTAATTTGTTGTGTGGGTCATCCTAGGCACATGGGATGCTTAGCAACCACCTCGGCTTCTATCTACTGGATCCTGGCAGTACCCTTGAACCTTGACTTGTGACAACCAAGAATGTCTCCAGACATTACCATATAACCCTTGAGGGATAAAGTTATGCCTCCAAATGAGAACCAAAGTCATTATTACATGAACATCAATGAAAGAAAAATACTAAAATATGAGCCATTATCCAGAAGTCCAGGTGGCTTTATTTAGCTTTCAAATGACCACACTGTAAGAGAAATGTCAAAGAAATTCAAACATGACACAAAAATATAGAATTTCAAAATTGAGAGGAATATAAAAACATTTCTTCTGGAAATGGAGAGCTGGGATGTAACTCATGAATAGACTCTGGACATCCTCCCAGCAAAACCTGAGGCCTGAACACAGGACTCATTAGTCAAATATGCCAACAGAGGTGTTCCCAATGACAATTATTGTTTATTTTATAAGAAATCAAAAACCTGTGAAAACTTGTGATGGATTGCCGCTAGTGGCAAACTGCTTTTAAAACCATTGATCTGATGGATACAGTCTGAGTGATAAAAGAAGGAAAAATCTCTAATGGGTTGCATTAATGTCGTGGTTCTTGGCCACAAGCCTTCTGAATACACCCTCCTTGAGGATGTGTATGTACTTGAGTTTTATGCATTTCCTGGAAGCGGAGTCCCTATGCTCAAAGTATGCATCAAATTATATGGCAGCTTTTTACAGTGTTCAGTCTGACCCCCATTAAGCATGGGAGTTATAAATTTATAGTTCTGGAGAAGCTTTTCCAATGGGCATGCTAATACACACCATGATATTCTATTATAACAAATTTTTCTTAATTCATGCAGTTGGATGTACCATGAGATAACTCATGCCCATGAAATATAAAAACTCATGCAATACAAATTATATATAGTATGGTTAGTTCTGAAATAGAAGTGTTAAGTCAAACACAAACCCTTACGTTATAAAGGAATTACATTTTACACAATCATTTATACTGTATCATATCTACCACCTGAACTAGTGCCTGGCTTTGTAGTTTAGAGTTAATGGAATCAATCATGCCCATCATGGTTGGTGGAGACAATATCTTAGAGCAGTTAAAATCACGGGTGACCAGACTTTGCTAAACTTGTTTCTGCATCTATAAAATGGAGGATAATAATAGTTTCTGTGCCTCCTAGGTTTATTGTGAGGATTAAATGATTAAATCAGATACTAGATATAAAACATATGGTTCTGTATCAGGCATGTAGTAGTAAGGACTCAATAGCTCTTAGCCACTAGTACTTTATTTAATTACATAATAAATATTGCTATGGGGGGCCATAGGTGACTGTGATAGTCTCTTTTACTCCAAATACTTCAATAGGTAACCTATTGAAGTAGAACAAGGGAAATTAACACCTTAGAAAAGTGGTTAGCCTTCTTAGAAGTAATGCAAGACATTTTGAGTGCTTGATAGAAGAGACTGGAAAACTCTTAATTAAGGTAAAGTCACTGAAATTTTACAGAGAAATGTAGGACCAATATATTATATCCTAGCATGAAAGACCAACGACATCCAAAATCATCTTGGAATATTTAAAACAATTTAAGAAGGAGACGGAGGTGGAAAAGCCAGGATATCAGTTTCTTTCCAATAGTGACCAGGGTCTTAACAAGCAGCTGTACCATTTCTGATCCCTCTGGTGGGTAGACGGTGGAAGCTGCTGCACTGGACTATCACAGCGGAATTGCCGGGTTGCTAAGATATGCTGCTGCTTTGATTCCTGCTTGCCAAAACCACCTTCTGAGAATCATCTGACTTCCCATGTAGACTTCCCTCTGGAACAATACGCCCTGGCATACACACACTGATGTTGTGGTCCACCTGGAAGTTATAGGGCTCACTGTAAATGACACCTTTGCATGCTTTGAGGGTTTGGTAAGTCTGAGAGTCCAGAAAATGTCTCAAGAATGAGAAGCAGCATAGGACATGCAAAGCTAAGAACTCAGTCTTTGAAGATTGATCTGACCAATGGCGTTTGTACAGAACAACGTACTTTAAGTGGTCTCTAGTTCAGTGACCTCAGTATCTCTACAATGTCTAAATACTTTGTTCTTTGCCACTCTTTGTGGGAACTGCCTCTATGAGTCTTACTGGTAACTACAATCATTGACAGAGTGAGGATTCTAGGCTTCTGAACATGGTCGTCCCTCTCCCTTAAACAGTGAGACACTGAGTAGCAATTTAATTATTAAACATGTATAAATATGTCTATAAAATTCATTGCATTACAGAATCATGAGAAAATCCTCTTCTATCTTTGGAAGGTGAAAGGCCCTAGGAGAAGTATCCAAAAATATCGGAAAGCTATCTCTAAAGCAAAATTTTACTGCACTGAATACCTATAAAAAGAAAGTCAAATGTTAAGTGTTAGGTACTTTTTTTTAAAAGCTTAGCACAAAAGGGGTAGCAGATGGCATAAATATGTTGAATGTCTTGATACTTAGGTAATATGAAATAGAAATGTGAGAATTATTAGCTATTAGTGCAGGAAAACTGTTCAAATACCACTACATAGTGTACCATTATTAGAAACTTCCATAGAGATTTAAGATTTCAGCTGGCCATCTTTCTTGTCATGTAACTGCCATTACTTTCCAGAGGCTTATGCCCTACAGTGTAGTTTGGCAATCTATTACATGTCTGTTAGGTCACAGTAGTAAAGGAGGAAAGAAAAGAAGGAAGGAAGGAAAGTCAGTATTGGGGGGAAAAAACAACACAAACTTACATGTTCACTGGTGGCCTAAAACAGGGTCAAAATGACCTACTCCATAGGTCAAAGAGCATTTGTCTCAAGACTATGAGATAAAAGGAGTGTGTGTGTGTGTGTGTGTGTGTGTGTGTGTGTGTGGTGTTTTAGGATGGGTGACTGTGACTTCATGTTATTCCAAAGGTTGCTTGGTGCCTTAATTTTTTACAAAACATGGCAAGCCTGTAGACTAGGACATCTTAGCCAAGGGGATTTTCATTCTGGCTGCACAAGAACACTTTTCAGAAACACTAGTGCTTGGAGACTTCCACCAAAATAAGCTGTATAAATTGTGATTTTTTTTAAACTAATAGAGAGCTAATGATGCAAAAAAGGCTAAATTAGTTTAATTTCAGAAAGTGATGAGCCCTTGACAGGAGATGAAAGACCTATGACTGCTTTCTTACCTGTGGAGTGACAGGAAGGGGAGGAGCCCTCTATAAAGGGGAATCAGGAGAAGCCAGCTGTGACAATCTGCTCAGGCTAGCAAGACAAGCACCACAGGCTGGGTGGAAGCCCCAGATCAAGGTGTTGCGGGGTTGATTACATCCTGATGTCTCTGTCTTTGATAGTAGATGGCTGTCTTCCTCCAAGCCTTCACAAAGTCTTCCCTCTGTTTGTGTTTGTGCCTTAATGCCCTGTTCTTAGAAGGACATCAGTCATATTGGATATGGTCCCATCTACCGTCATTACCTCTTTAAAAATCTTATCCTTAGATACACTTTATCTCTGAGATGCTGGATTAGGGATTCAATGTATTAATTTTGTAAAGACACAATTCATCCCAATACCACCAATCCAACTCTGAATGAGCTTTTAATAGCCAGAGGTAGCTGCTTCACACAGACTTCCATAGGCCCAGGCTCAGAGCAACTTTCCCCACCTGCAACTCTTCCCACCAGTCTTTACTGAACACTTGGAGGGAATGCATCCATTTCCTGTTGCTGCAGTGATAAATGACCACAAACTTACCAGCTCAAAGCAAGATAAATTTATCGTCTAAGACTCTGCAGGTCAGAAATCTGACACAGTCTCACTGGGCTAAAATTAAGATGTCCACAGGGCTGCCCCTTTAAGGCATGAAGTGCCTCCCCCAAGGACAAGGCAGTTGCCGTCCAAAAGAGATGGGAGGGCAGGAAGCCAAGGGGTTTCCACAGAATAGAAGGCAGTGCTCAGCAGGACTGGAGAGCACAATGTCCCCAAGATTCCAGAGCAGCTGGCAGCTAGGGTGGAAAGTCTCCCAACTATCCAGAAAGCTGGCCGGTTCAGCTGTCAAGCAAAAGAACTCTCCAGGATCTCACCAGTGCTTGTATCCCTGGCCCTGCAGAAGAACAAGGTCTGATTCTGACCTAAAGCACTGGAAACTGGTGGTAAACTGACTCAAACTCAAGTTTCCACACAGCAGAGACTCAGCATGATTGCAGATGAGACAGAATCAGCCTGGAGTCAATGTTATTTACTTCTGTCTCTAGCATTCATTCATACAAAATGTTCAAGTAAAAGCCAATATTACAAGACACACAAAGAGGAAAGAAAATGTGACTTATGATCAAGACAAGGAATGAGTCAAAAGCAGAAGACCCGGAAGGCCTAGACATTGGAATGACCAGATAGGGACTTTACAGTGACTCTGATGAAGGTGCCAAAGGATAAAGACACCGTAACTACTGAGCTCTAGTTAGAAGATTTGTTTTTCGCAGGGTTTTGGGTTGGCTATTCTGAAACTAATTTATATGTATATTAGGGTTAAACATATAATAAAATATTATCAATAATGAGAATCAGGTTTCTCACCATCCAAGAAAAAAAGTTATGAATTAGGAAAGGAGGAAAGGGAAGCAAGAATGAAACCTGAGGTGTTGGATTGCAATAGAAGAAATTAGAATGAATTCATGAGCATTTTTTAAAAAGTATATTTAATAGGGAGATATGGAAACTAATAGATGTGTGTATGCAAGGATTAGTATACATAAATAAATTTTCAAACTCTATTTACTGAGAGGAACTGGAAGCAAATATTCCACAGTAGCAATGAGCACACCTGCTGCCCAGATCTTGGTTTCTAAATCCCATTCTCCATAAAAGGAACCACAGCTCCTTGAAAAAAAGTTTCATTCTAAGCCAGGGTTAGGGAAAATATAAGATAAAATAGGAGCATCTTATGGTACCAAAAAGTAAGGAAGTACTCAAAAGGTGATGGGAATATGTCAAGAGGCACAGACACCAATGTGAAGAAAAGCTCCCAGTGGCAAAAGGTGGAACTATTTAAGCAATAAAATAATAATAAAAATATTTGATTAAAATACATAAAATAAATATTTATGAGTCCAACTAACATAAATAAATAATTGAATAAATGGGAGAGGAGCTCTTTCTTACAGAGTTATAATTAATAAATATAGAAGAAATAAGGAAAATCAAATGTTACCGATAGAATGAATACCTCAGTGAGATTGTTGTAGGATTGATTCACCAATGAATGCTAAAATTAGTGGACAAAAGTTTAAAAAGAAACAGTATATTTGCACAGTCTCAATGTACCTCCCCAAGGAATGTTTAAAAACTTTACAGTGAAGAAATCCAGAAACCAACACCATTAATATCACTAGTAATAAGACAGAGCAACATTACATACCTCTGCTATAATACACTGAGAGAGGTACACCACTTCTGCAGAGTTCACTGAAAGTGCATTACTTAAATCTAATCATCAGAAAACATCAGACACACTCAGACTGAGGGAAAATTTGCAAAAACCAGCATTCTTCATCAGTATCAAGGTCATGAAAGATAAGAAAAGACAGAAGAACTGTCACAGATAGGGGAGACTAAGGCAATAAGACAACTAAATGTAGCAGGCATGGTGACTCATGCCTCTAACTCCAGCACTTTGAGAGGCCAAGGAGGGCAGATCCCTTGAGGACAGGAGTTTGAGACCAGCCTGACCAACATGATGAAACCCTATCTTTATTGAATATACAAAAATTAGCTGGGTGTGTAGTGCATGCCTGTGGTCCCAGCTACTCAGGAGGCCGAGGCATGAGAATTGCTTGAACTCAGAGGCAGAGAGATTGCAGTGAGCCAAGATCATGCCATAGCACTACAGCCTGGGTGACAGAGTGTGACCTTGTCTCAGAAAAAAAAAATATACAGTTAAATGCAAGGTGGGGCTCTACATTGACTCCTGAAACAGAAAAAGGACATTACTGGAAAAACCTGGTGATATCCAAATAAAGTCTACAGTTTTGTTAATAGTAATGCACCAGCATTAATTTCTTAGTTCTGATAATTTTACTATGGTTATACCAAATTAAAGATATTCAGGTTCTCTACTGTTCTTGTGACTTTAGTATAAGTCTAAGATTTCAAAATAAAATGAAAAAGAAAAAAGGTGTCAAATAATTTAGTGGAAAAGGTTGATGATATCCTTGTAGAGACAGACAATTTCCACAAAGACATAGAAACTATTAAAAGAGAACCATATAGAGATGTCAGAACTAAAAAATACCAATTGCCAGGTCTTACACAGCAGGAATCCTGATGTAATTGGTCTGAGGCTGAGTACAAGCAGTTGGAGGAATATGTGTGTGTAATTTCCCAGGTAATTCTAATTATACCCAATGTTGGGAACTACTGGGCTAGCCTAATCAAGTTAGCATTAAAATATAAAGAAACTATATAGTGTGATGTGGGTCCCTAAGACTACCCTAATACTTGGAGTTTCCCTAGAAGAACTCATGGGGATCACCTAGTTTGAATCTTGGCTAAGATTCCTTCCAGCAACATAGTAAGGATATACAGCCTGACTGTAAGAGAAAAAGCTATGGTGGAGTCCTGAGAAACCTTTGTGCAGGCTTCCTCATGCTTTCTCTCTCCTGCCAGGAGCCATCCAGGAGCATGCTTCTTTCTCTAGCAACAAGCATCTGCTGATTCTGCCCAGGGAAGCCCATTAGATAAGCCAAGGTTCTCATTAGAAAAGCCCAAGATTTTTATGGGGAGCTGGTCACATAAGTACCCTCTGCCTAACACATACCCAGTTCAGACTCCCAGAAGGAAAGCGGGTGTTCGGTGTAAAACCACATTGTGTAGAGGCACAGGGAGTCACTCTTCTCAGTTAAGAAAAGTTGAAATCACTGTAAGGAACTGTGTACCAGTCAAATTTTCTGACGCCAGGCAAGGGACAACCCCAATCCCTATGATAACTTCGTGGGATAGATATTATCTTACGTTACAGGTGATGGAATATGAAGTTTAGAGATTTTTCTTTTACCCCAAGAGACAATTTACCCCAACATCATAGCCAGAAAATAGTTATCCAGACCTACAGTTCAGTTCTGATACATTCTGTTCTGGATTCTCATTTTTTTTTTTTCATTCAAGTTAGGGATAGTTTTCCCTCTCTTTACCATAGAGCATTTTTAAGCATAAGAGATGATGTCTTCAAAAGTACCTAGAAAGATATTTTGCAAATCCTATTTTTCCCACTATTATCATCAATATAGGTAGTTTTAACAAAAAGAAGGGCCTCAGGTATATCAATAAATATAACATTTGAACAATTAGCTTTAGGGTTTTCCTGAATCTCTTTTCTACATAACAGTAGTATATGAAAGTATTAATTTTCCAAATAATTGTTAGTTTGCTTTTTATTTTAAATGTAAGTATCTGGGTATTTGCTTTTCATATGTTTGTTTCCTCTTATTCTTGGACCATGTGAAATTTTTTGTAAGCAGCTACACAATTCAAAGTTGCTGACAATTAACCAACTTGTTGCAAAATATGTGCTTCTACAACCTCTCTGGTAGTTCTATTTCAATAACCATTAAGCTGCATTTTACTACCAACAATCCTACATGTATTTCAGCACCTGGAAACTGAAAGGTGAAAGAAAAGGCCGATTTTATTCTCTGCTGGAACAAATCCTCCCTTTGCACGGTGTCCTAGAGGGCACCCATGGTTTCTCCCTGGAGCCTGGGAGCAGGATGTGGCTGGCTGATCCAAAGAGGAGGCTGCTATAAAAACTTCAAAGAGGAGCCATCCTTGTGGTCTTGCTCTTGTGGTAGAATCATCTCTCATGGAACAAGCCATGGCTGTTGTAGAATTGATGCTGATGGAAGCAAAGATGCTGATTTAAACTTTCTAGTAAATGATAATTTTAATAAAGACCCTAAGTTTCCAGGAGTTGGCAAACTTACTGTAAAGGGCCAGATAGTAAATATATTAGGTTTTGCAGGCCGTATGGTGTTTCTGACTCAGCTCTGCTGTTGCAAGTAGCCTTAAACGATAGGCAAACACATGGGCATGGCTGTATTTTAACAAAACTTTATTCACAAAAACAGGCAGTCAGTTGGATTTGATTTACAAGCTGCAGTTTGCCAGCACCTGTTCATTAGCAGACTTTGCTATCTGTGTGCTTTCCTCTAATATAAGATATCCAGGGAATTGTTAACTTCTTTATCCATAATGTACTTAATTATTTCTTCCTAAAGCATAAGCACAGTCTCTATATACAAATGCAAGAGTGGCATGAGATTGGTTTACATACTTAGTTTTCTTTATAACGGGCATCAGTACTCATCTTTCTTAAATACAGAAATGCGGATAGAGCCTGCACGTTGTTAATCAACAGCAAAAAAACCACTTTATCTATCACACTGCCACATCCTACATGGAGAACAGCTGGCATCTGACTGCTTTTGCAAAGTGCATTCAGGTACAATGACAAAGAACTGTCTCCAGACACCTGTATACTATACTACATCTGGGGAAAAAAAAGGTAGGTTGTAGAATCACCACAAATCATATTGGCCCCAGCATACAAAAATTCTTGGAAGACCAAACTCTACAAGCACAAGTAAAATCTAAGTAAGTCTTTCTGGTTCACAGTAGCTTTATTCCAAAATGCAATCTGAATTTCAAAATATAGCTTTGCTTATTCAGTGATTGATTTGCACAAAATATGAGTGCCATAAAACACGATTTGAATTTTAACGATATATATCTTGGATATTCTCCCTCTGCATTAAAACCATGGCCAGTTGTATCATATAGTAATTACAACCAGTAGATGGCATCTAATAGCTAGAATAATATTTTGGAACTATTTTTAACATCAGGCTTGCTGATTTATGAGGGCTCACCCTCTTATGTTATTTATATTGGATCATTTTAATTTTTAGCCTTAATCATTATAGTTGAATTTTAAAACTTCCATCCAATAAATTCATATAAAGGGTTACAAAAAGAAGAAAAAAAAACCCCTCAATTTCAACCAGATAGTTCTATTGCATTTCCACATAATAAGCAGATTAATGTTCTGAAATTTAAAAATTGATATCACTTGAAGACATTAAACACTGAACACAGGCATTTCAAATACAGTGGGCCCTCTATGATTGAATAAAGCTGAGTTGCTAATTGCTGGACCAGGACCAAAAAATATATAATGAGTGTAACACCAAACGCCATCCAATATGAACAAATTCAATGAGTCAATTGAGTTTAAAAGTTTCACAAATAATTAAATTACCGAATAGGATAGAGCAGGAGAAAAACCAAATGATTTAATTCTGTTCCTTAGAACTCAATTTGCTTTTTAACTGACTGTATTCAGCTATCTGCAATTGCAACAAACTAATGTCATTAAAAACCCATCCATTTTCTTATGCAACCTTAACAGATCATCAATGGGTTTCACCACTTATAGATAATATACTTTTTAAAAGGAGGTAAAAATCTGCCAGTCTGAACTCTTTCTTTTCCCTGGAATGCTCATCAAAGCCAGTATCTTAGATTATAATCCGTGGTCAAGAATAAAAAGAATGCTTCTTTATGTTTTCCAGGCTGTGATCTACATATTTTGGTGTCTGAGTTAGATGGATTGCATAAATAAAACAGCATTCTCAGAAATGTGAAGGACAGAGGTCTGTGGGGGGAAAAGAATCATCTAATCACACACTTGTTTCTTACTTTAATCACGAGCCATAAAAACAGCCAAATCCCATGTCATGCTGCAGTAAAGGTTACATCAGCACTCATACAATATTTATAGTGTAAAAGAAGCCCTGCAGTCCGACTCCAATATGACATTAATCTTCCTGTTCTTTTTATCCCTCATTCCATCCTCCCACCTCACTCCCACCCCTTCCCTCAACTAAGTGTGCCACTTGGTGCCGCTCATAGAGTGGAGATAACTGATAGGAGAGCACTGATACAACAAGAAATCTAGACCACAAAACAGAAAAATATATCAGATCCTAAGGAAGCTGCATTATACCTTTTAAGGAAGGGGTCAACCATTTCAGTTTGAGGGGATTCCTGGATGTGGAACTTCCAGTGCTAGGACCAGTAATGTCCCAGACAAACCAGGAAAAGTTTGTGACTTGAAGTTTAAGAGGTTTATGGCTTCAGAACATGAAGGCTTCATTCAAAATTATTTATTACATCCTAGTCATATAAGAAATCACCAAAATCAAGACATGGTACTGGGATGTACTCCTTAAAGCCTACTGCTACTGAGACTAAGGTCAGGGTTTAATTTCTGCAAGAGCCAGACAGCTTGTCTATGATCCCAGACTTCTTCATTAAACACAACCATCTAGGCTCATAGGTTTAGGGAGCGTGAGACAGGGCTTTCCAGAGCTAACAAGTCAAGGAACTAAATAGCTACATTGGGAACAGCATCTAAAATCAGAGAGCTTACTGGCAGTCTTTTCCTACGGTATTGCCTATTCTGTAATTCACTGAGAACTTACTTATACTCAAAAGAATGCATCAGAGCAGTTGAAAAGCCATGCAGGCATAAGGATTCAATCAACCTAATTACCGTTCTTCTCCATGAAGCTGCTCTGGATAACTTGAGGAGCGTCAGGTGGGATTAGAAAGCTTTGCTGCCTGAAAGTCTATCCTCATTTGTTGAAAAGCTCTCTCCTGACTTCTGGTAAACACGTGATGACGAAAGTTACTGCAGCGGGTTGCAGGCTACATTATCACCTTTACTGCAACAATCTAGGGAATGGCAATATATGATCTAGCAATTGAATAGCCGAAGTTATTCAAAGGTCCCCTTGGTAATTGTACACTGAAAACTCAAAACTAGCATTGTTGCATTTAGTACAAACCATGCCATAGAAAATGACTTTATTATAACACAATCCCTTCTGATAACACCCATTCACATGAGGCTAGGTAGAGAAAGCAGAGAGATCTCCCCTTTCGCCTGTACTCCACGCTAGTTATTCCATTTCCCCATTCATGCCTTAGAAGCCCCCTCACCTTGCATCCACATTCGCCTTCTCTGAGATCAGCACAGCTCAGAGACTTCTGCTCACTAAAGTCTTGTTGCTTTTTAGTCACCCTTCTTCTAAGAGGACCCTGGAGCATCTCAGTATTCTTCTTTGGAATCTGGATTTGTGGGAAAGCATGGCCAGCCCTGCCCTGTGTGTGTGGTATGCACACCGTGCACAGAGGCCTCTGCCAGGAGAAGTGCTAGATTGGCTGTGTAGGCAGCAGTTTCATGGAACCCAGAAATAAGTTCTGTGGTATATGCAAATGTAAGCAATGGGGGCAGCAGAATAGGCTTCTAGGTTCAAAAATGGTAATTCTCTCCAAGAGACCAGGCTTTTTCAAAAGCAGACCACAAAGAGTTATTCTTATGAAAAGTGCCTCCCTCTGAATGAATCTCAAGTTTCTGCGAGTAGGTCATTGGTGACTTCTTAAAAAGCCGTAAGTAGCTTATAAAAATATATTATCCCAGAAAGGTAATAATTAGCAATGTATTACATGTAGTTGTTCCAGAGTTCAAGAAAGAGGAAGAACAGATAGATACATTTTGACTCTAGGTCCCTATGAATCGGTATTTGAAAACAGTCCCAGGGACCTGACTGGTAAGGAATTGGGGGATAAGGTTACAGGTAGTCTACCTGACAATCTTATCAAAGGCCAGTAGCACCTCCTCTCTTTTGCCTTCTTTTCCTATGAAGGGAAAAGGTAAAAAAAAGGCTCACACATGGTATAGCCTTCCAAGTCATGGTGCCACAGGGATTTCAAACAAAATGTCCCCATGAAAGAGAGAAACAAACTAATTTTCCTTCTCTACTTTCACACAATACTTTCAACACTTCAACAATTCAATTCTCAGGCAGACACCCACTGGGTGTCCTACCATTGAACACAATTCTGACACAATCTACCTGGAAATGGCATCAGATCCCCCAGGTTAAGGGTTCAGTCCCACAGGACTAACTCCACTCAGAAACCAGTCACAGGTCCAGGTGGTCACCTGTGCTTCTGATAGATCAACTGTAAATGGGGGCTCCCATGACTCCCTCCTCAGGTTGGATAATTTGTTGTAATGGCTCATGGAACTCAGGAAAACAGTTTATTTACTAGATTCCAGGTTTTTTATGAGAACGAACACAGGAATAGCCAGATGGAACAAATGTATAGGGCAAGGTATGGGAGATGGGGCAGCGAGCTTTCACGTCCTCTCTGGGTGCAGTACCCTGCCAGCACCTCCGCGGGTTCAGCAGCCTGCAAGCTCTCCAAACTTTATCATTTGGGATTTTCAATAGATGATTTATTATATAGGCAGGACTGATTAAATCATTGGGCATTGGTGATTAGATCAGTCTCTAACCCCTCACCCCTCCCCAGAGGTTGATGAGTGGGGCTACAAGTCCCGAGCCTTTAATCATGAGTTTGTTTCCCCTGGCAACAAGCCCCCATCCTTAAGGGGTTTCCAAAAGTTACTTCATTAACATAAGCTCAGGTGTAGATGAAAGGGACTTGTTATGAATAACAAAAGATGCTCCTTTCACCTTCATCACTCTTATCACTTAGGAAATTAAAAGGGTTTTAGGAGCTCTGCCCAGAAACCTTGGAATGAGGACCAAATACATACTTCGGATTATATCCTAATACCACAGCACCATGTATCTGAATCTATTTAGCCCTAGCCCTTGGAAAGCAAGGGACGTGCTTGAGAGTAGCTAAATATTATAAGTCATTTTTAATAAAGATAGGTCTTAATATAGATTTGGATACCTGGAAAGAAAATATTTGCAGCCCAGTAATTTAAAAACCAATATGCGAGCCTTTTATTCCTTTTTTAATTAGAACTGAGGGATTGTCATTCACCTTTTCTAGAGGGTAAATAATTTTACGAAAGAGGTGTAGTAAAATGATTAAGAATAGAGATTCTGTAGTTGGACTATCTGGGTTCAGATCCTAGTTCTGCCATTTTGTGTGTGGAACCCAAAGCTATTTGAAATTTAATTGGTAAGTTAAAGATATTGGAGGTTCCTACAATATAGTGTGCATGAAGTGTGAATAAATACATGCCTTGAATTACAACTGGCACATAGCAAATTCTTGTTATTTGTAGTAATTGTCATCACTGAAATTATTACCCTTTGTGAATTTGGATGGAGGTTTTCACTAAGAGAGTAGAAGAAAGGAATTTTACTTATTCTTGGAGGAAGTAAAAAATGATGCAGCATTAATTGTTAATTGTATTAACTATCCTGACGAGGAAAAAGTGTTCAGTAAATGGATGTCATACAAATCACTGGCTGTATTTATTGCTTCTGTGACAACACATTCAGATTTTTCTGGGATCATTTTATAACATTTAATACATTCTGTTTCTATGTTGCTATAAAATTCTGGAATATCTCAGGTATTCCAAACTTACAGCCTTTTCATGCAAAGGGAACTTAAAATTTCTCTAAGTTGTCGCTTTCTGATTTTAGTTTGACAGTATAATATGGCCACCTCAGTACACTTTCTACTGTACTCCTGGGCTCCTGCCAGTTTCTTTCTGGGTCACACAATTCCAGCTCACACTGATAACACAACTGTGCTTATGTATTACTTATTTGGTTCTTTAGAAGTTCAAGTCTATTTCAAGGCTATTCAAGAGAATGTTGGACCTGTGTCAAGAAGCTTGCAGAACTAAAACAAACCTCAGTAGAACATTTACAAAGGCAAAGAAATTGTTTCAAATGAGACTATGATGTGTTCATAAGGAGATTATTCTATTCTGTATTCAAGACCCAGCTCAAACATCACCTACTTTGTTAGCCTTTCTCAATTTTCCCAACTGTGTTTGTTCCCATACTTGAAGTTGGCAGTACTCTTGTCACACTTTCATTATGGTGTTTGTCATATTGTAGCTTATCTATCTGCAAGTTGTCATCCGAAAGACCACCAGGATAGCTGAATAGTAAAAAGGAGAGCTTTGCTGGAGATACCGGATCGCAAGCTGGGAAGAGAACGCCACCACCTTGGACTGAAGAGAGGGAAGGACAGGTTGGCTTTTAAACCTCACAGGGCTGGTATCATACATATTCAGCAGATTTCGGGGGAATAATACATATTTGTGAGGGGAGTGAACACATACACAATGGGTAAACATATATGTAATCTACATGCCATGTTCTCTTTGGGGTGGATTTTAGCATTAAAATGAGGTAGAATTTGACTCATTATGTCAAAAGGGGAACTACAGGCCACAAAGACAGCTTGTGTGTTGCCTCTATCCACTGGCTGGAACTGGCATGCGGTCTGTAATAGCTTATCAGAAAAGAGTGCTTGTAAGACCAGTCTCCTGTCCAATCAGAGTTGCAGTGGTCTAGGTTGTAAATCAGCCTGATAACTCCTTTCGGTGGGGCCCAAGCAAGAGTGGGGTTTTTCTTATAGGAATTTAGAAATTTGCCATGCCATACCATCCAGGTCCTGAACCCTCGACCCATAGATAACTCTTTCCTTATCCATAGGGTCTTAGCTGGTATAGTCTCTCACATCACAAAGTCCGACCCCTTTCCTCTTCTTTTACTCCCTTGCTCCCCCACGCCTATGCATGCCCCAGTGTAGGGACTTCTCCAGTTAGTCTCAGCCACCAGTGCAGTATATAGCATAGAGTGGGTGCCTCCAAAATGTTTATTAAATATGGTGGTGCTCACTGTCATCAGGTTCACCTCTCCTCCATTGTACACAGAGGACCATGATTCCTAGATCACTTGCAACCAGGGCCCAGGTGCAGTTCTTTCCACTGGGATGAAAGCAGAAGTGATTAGTGTCACTTCAGGTTGATACCTAGAGAGTGCGAGATCCCAAAACTGTGGCAAAGACTGAAGGGACATACAGAGGTGGCGGTGCTTCTAGCAGCCTAGGTTCTTGAGTAACCAGGGAGCAGAGCTCCTTGCTGCTCACTTTGGAGGTGATTAAAAAGGTAAACCTTTATGGTTTAGCCACTGAGATTTGAGGGGCTTTGTTACCACAGCATATCCTATCCTATCCTGACTAATACACAGTGGATGACAAAGATTTTGACTTTTTTAGATTTAGACATCGGACTGGAGGCATCTTAGCATCACAGGAAAAATACCCTATTAGGAGTCAGAAAATAAAATGTGGGCAAGCATGCATGTGCACTTGTATTTTAAACACTGACAAAGTCTTGACATTTTTACTTCCTCAGGGTTAAAACTGGGGGGCTGAACTGGAATGATTCTAAGGCCCATATACTATGATTCCATGAATTTGAAGAAATTAATTTCAAGGTTAAATGCTCAAATTTAAGACGTCATTGATCATGAGCTCTAAGTTAGAAAAGGTCACCGATCACTACAAATCCAGGGTAGAATCTCATTTCTAGTTCCTTAGCAAGAACGCTTTCCCTTTCACCTACTTCCACAAAAAAAAAAAAAAAATGGTTTCTACACAATTACACAGCGTATGTACCAATCAAAATCATCTGGTTATTCAAGACAGAATTTTGTCTTCCCCACTTAACCTTCTAGGCAAATTGGCATTATAGAAATAGGAACTCTTAAGCTTGGCCTGCATAGTGCAAATTGTCCCAAGGGGATTCCCATGTGTCAAGGGAGGGACCTAGTGGGAGGTGACGGGATTATAGGGACAGTTACCCTCATGCTGTTCTCATGATAGTGAGTGAATTCTCACAAGATCTGGTTGTTTGATAAGTGTGGGGCTCTTCCCCTTTCATGCATTCTTTTTCTCTCTCCTGCTGCCTTGTGAAGAAGGTGTCTGCTTCCCCTTCCACCATGATTGTAAGTTTCCTGAGGCCTCCCCAGCTATGTAGAACTGTGAGTCAATTAAACTTATTTATAGATTAATCAGTCTCAGGGAAGTTCTTCATAGCAGTATGAAAATGGTCTGATACATCTGGATATTTCATGGTGTTTATATTAGAGGTGAGTTTAACAATTGCAGCCTAGGTCAGAACACCTCCATCACTAGAGATGCACTTGTTACAGAATTTCACCAAGGAGAAGACCCAGGAACTTGCTTTCTGTTGACCCTGCTCTTGTGAATGCAATGCCCATGGAGATGATGCCCAGGTTCTGAGCCATGGTCCTTGTCTTGTTTTTAGAAGACAACTGTGTAAAGCAGTGGATCCACTCTCCACCTGCTTTGTGTAGAAATGGCTCATTGTCTTGCTGAAAATAAAATCTGTCACTACTACTCTTAGAATCAATTCCCATGGGTCCCAACCTGGTCTGCTCATGTGAATCACCTAAGGACCAACCTGACAGCTCAACTGAGTAGGCCCTCGTGGGGCCTGGGTCTCTGTATTTCTTAAAGAGTCCCTGGATTGAGCACCAGGGCTTTGCTCTGAGGTAAATTAGAATAACTTTTGTCCCATTCCTCTGCTCTAGGTTACCATTGGAAGGCTGTAAACAAGCCCGAGGCAATCAGCACTGGAGCTCAGGTCTGTTTTAAATGGAGGAAGCTTTAGGAGTAGTTTACTCTTTGAGCCCCAGGGGAGAGGCTGATGCAGAGGCCACTGCAGCACTGAGTATGTCAGCACCTCTGTGCCCTCAGCACGGCACCTGCTTACCTATGGGCCTGGATCTGAGGTTCCAGGAGCCTGAGTCCTCCTGAGAGCCTGAGGAATGCATCAGTATCCTTTGGTACAAACCAGTTCCTGTGGCTGTCATCTGACAGTCTTCAGTAAAGTCCTGGGAAGTTTGCGAGACAGACAGTTTATGATTTGGTTGTGTAAGAATTTGCTTTTCAAAAAGGAGCCTTTCTTTTGCTTCCTAGCAATTTCAAAAAGGCTTTCCATGTTATTTCATTGCTTTAAGAAAACCGTTTGATTGTGGGGTTTGCATCTCAGCCTCTTAATTAAGCATACATCCTGGAGGCTGGGGGAAGAACAGAGCCACCTTCCTGTCTTAGTTCCTTCTGCTGTAACAAATTACTATAGGCTTAAACAACAAACATTTATTTATCATGTTCCAGAAGCTGGGAAGTCCAAGATCAAAGTGCTGACAGATCCAGCATCTGGTGAGGGCCCTCTTCCTGGTTTGCAGATGGCTGTCTTCTCATTGTGTCATCACATGGCTAAGAACAGAGAGAGAAAGCAAATTGCCTCATGTCTCCTCTTTTACAGGAACTAATCCCATCATGAAGGCTCCACTCTCATGACCTAATCACTCCCCTAAGGGCCCCACCTTCTAATACCATCTCATTGAGGGTTTGAGTGTCCACAATACTACCTAAGGTCTGGAACCAGTCCCCAAATGCTGGCCAGTTCCTCTGCAGCCTGGGTACATTCATGCCACCTGGTGCTTTCCCAGGATGGCTGGAATGTGCCTCTCTTCTTGCAGTTGAAAAGCATGAAGACCCTTGGGTTGATATCATCAAGCACATGCATTGACCATTTGCCATGGATGAAAGACTTGTTGAGCCCTTTAAACATATTCAAATTTAACCTCCACAGTAACTCATGGGATATTATTTGACAGAGGAAGAAAATGAAACTCAGAGCATTTACATGATTTTCTCAAGGATGCTAGGAAGCAGTGGAGAGGAATCCATACCCATACCCTACTGACCTACATCCATAGAAACTGCGGGGCTGATATGGTTTGGCTATGTCCCCACCCAATTCATCTTGAACTGTAGGACAGTTACCCACATGCTGCTGTTCTCATGATAGTGAGTGAGTTCTCATGAGATCTAACAGCTTTATAAGGGGCTTTCCCCGCTTTTGCTAAGGACTTCTTGCTGCTGCCATGTGAAAGACATGTGTGCATGTGCTTCCTTCACCGCCATGATTGTTAGGTTTCCTGAGGCCTTCCCAGCCATACTCAACTGTGAGCCAGTTAAACCATTTTCCTTTATAAATTACCCAGTCTTGGATAGTCTTTATTAGCAGCATGAGAATGGACTAATACAGGGGTATTCAGGTCCTAGTCTTTGCACTTTTCATAACAATAACGACATATGTAATATAGAAACTGTGCCACAATCCATGGGATTGTTACACATTCCATTCCAGGTGGGAAGGGCAGCATTCAGGCACTGGGGCCCAAAGGACTCATGGATTGATTCTTCCAGTTGTTTCTGACTTGAGGGCAGTTTGCGAGATCACTTATCTCCATTTGTGATGGTTCAGGATTCTTTAGTGGGGGTGGGAAGAGGTACCAGTTGAGAATTTGCACAAAAAATTGTGATTTTTTTTTTCTGAGATGAGGTCTCACTCTGTTGCCTAGGCTGGAGTGCCGTGGCACCATCATGGCTCACTGCAGCCTCAACCTCCCAGGCTTAAGCGATCCTCCCTTCTCCCACCATAATCTCCCCAGTAGCTGGAAGTACAAGCATATGCCACCATGCCTGGCCATTTATTTTATTTTATTTTTTGTAGATACAAGGTCTCACTATGTTGCCCAGGCTGGTTTCCACGTCCTGGGCTCAAGTGATCCTCCTGCCTCTGCCTTCTGAAGCTCTGGGATTTTGGGCAGGAGCCACCACATCCAGCACACTGTGGTGTTTCTTATACATGAGAAGACTTTGGAAATATGGATGTGTAAACTTTTTAAAAAGAAAACTCAAGTTGAACAATTCTGGAACTAAAGCTTTGAATATTCCTGAGTATTTGGGGCAGAGACATTAGGAACTTAATTCAGCAGACCCATCTATGGCATCTGAGATAGACCTCAAAACTGGTAGGCTGTGGGGCTCCAAAGGGGCCAGCTGAGAACTAAATTCTCAACTTGCACACCACTCCCTACCCATGCTGAGGAATCCTGCACCATCACAAGTAAGGCCATCTCATAGGTCTCCTGGGGCTCTGTGCAGCCGCCCCCTACAATGGCCCTCTGAAGCCCAGAGTGGAAGTAGGGGAAGACTATAACTTCCTTTCAAAGTAGTGCTATTCTGCTGCTGTAATCTTATGAATTGGGAAGCTGGAAATTAGGGGAAGAATCCACATTTTCTTTTAAGAAGAAATCTAATATACATTCAGTACAAGAGGAAATGTGAGGACTAGCTGATGAGGAAGGATGCTGAAGTTATCTTTAATTTGAATACAAAAACATGAACGTAAAATCTCCTGGTGGCATCTCTGGCCCTCAGGAGCATCTCCTTCTGCACCAAAGAGGTGAAGGCAGGGAGGCCCCGCCGGAAGTCAAGGCTAGACTTGAGCTCAGTTCAGGGTTCCAGGAGGGAGAGGGAGAAGCGGGCAGACACTGCGCTTGAGCAACAATCCCTCTCTCCTTTTTTTCCTGTACCAACTTGGCTACCCTCTGCTGCTTAACCAAGGAAGTTTTGTCTTTGATGCTATAGGGGCAAGAAGAAATGACCTCAGCTCAGCGCAATGGCACATGCTTGTAATGTCAGCTACTTGAGGTTGAGGCAAGAGGGTCCCTTGAGCTTAAGAGTTTGAGGCTGCAGTGAGCTGTGATCATGCCACTCTAGCCTGGGAGACAAAGTGAGACCTCATCTCTTAAAAAGAAAAAAAAGAAAAAAAATGACCTCAAGAATATTGTAAAGCTATCATATCACCTTCTTGTTTCCTACAGCTCTGTAAGTGCCCATCTCAAAACTCAGAGCCCAGTTTGGGAAAGCACTCTAGTTAGTGTAAACTGAGGGCTAGCAAAAGCAATTGTTCACTGCTCATTCACATTGGAGTCACAGCCTCTCCTGGGAATAACAGCCTTCTGGAAACACAACAGGGAAATGGACAGCTGAGGATAGGTGACACATGCCCACCACTTCCTGGGAGTCATCGATTGGAGCCTTTACAGGAGAGTTGGGTTGTGTTTTCCATTGCACAGATGAGGAGACCACAGCACCAAGGAGAGCTCTAACTCACTTCTGAAGGTTATTTTAATGCAATCCAATAAAGCTGCTTCCTGGGGTATATATAGTGCAAACCTATCCTGAAGTTCACCTTTAGAGACACACACACACACACACACACACACACACACACACACACACACACCCCAAGTGGTTATTTAGCAAGAACAAATGAACCATTCCAGGTTCATCTGCTGAGACATAAACCTGAGCATTGCTTAATTGCATCCTCTCAAAATAGTATGCAGCCTTGGGAGAGGACAATTTGAGTCACTGCACCCAGCTAGCAAAAGGCCTTCTATTTCTACTTTAAGCTGTTGAAAAGCCCTTGGGTAGAATGTTCACAGGAAGTGGCCAACAGCTGAATTTCCTGACTTGTGCTTTCTCCATGGATAGGAGGCTCCTGAGGGACACCACCTGGAATAATTCCCACTAAAAGAGGAGAGTCAGAGATCCACAGTCAGCAGTACCTCAAATAATATTTCCCTAGAGCACTGTGGAAGTTTACAGGTTCCTTCTTTTCCCTATAAAGGTACTTTTTCCCCCCTCCAGAGTGAATATTACATAAGAGTATAACCACCAAAAACTACATAGAACTGTTTAAGATGATATATGAACTAAGACTGATTTTATACAAATGACAAAGCAGTGTCAGTGTCCTGCCCAGTATCAGCTGTTCTTCAGACACCTTCACGAATATCACTCAGTTGCAAAAGTGGCCAGTCCCATGAAATGTCCTATTAAGAAGTTTACTTTGCAAAAGTCTTTCTACTTTAGTTTCTCTCTGTTCCAATGCCAGGAGCCCTGGTGAAAGATATGTACCAAAAGAACCATTAGACATATGAAGACTGCCAAATTGTCCTTTCTTCCTGGGAGACAAAGTGAAACAATAGCTCACAGAGGTTCCAGACACTCAGAAAGGAATACTTACCCTTAGGGAATGCATGAAAATACGCAGTGATAATATTGTGAACAATGCCCCCTAAATCAGTAAGTTCTTCTGACTGCTACTCCCAAGTCCAAACTACAATGTCCTCCATGGCTAGACACTCAGCCTGCCACTGCAAACACAGGCACCTGCCAACACTGGCAAAAGAATGCCAGCTGCCATGTGCCTATTAATAAAGGATGCACAAGTCGTTAAAGGCTGGGAGATAGACCAGAGACTAGAATTTTCTAATCAGAACTAATCCCTCCAGGCATATAGCATTTGATACATCAAAGGCTTAATATCTGATACATCAAAGGCCTTCTCAGTAATTCTTTTGAGGAATCAAAAAACTATGCTAATGAATGTATGAGTTCTGGGCTTTTTAATCAGAACTTTTTTTCTGGCTTGGGATAAACTTTGCATAACTTCGTTTGATTGATGAAGCCTCTGCATATGTGCTGTGATTGAAGAAGATCCAAGAGAACCAATTGTTCCCAAATACCTTCCCTGCCAGCTCACCACCCCATCTTAGTGAATCTCTTAGGTTAAGGATTTGAGAGCCCTATTGAAATACATGTTGCCCCAGAGACATAATGGAAAGACACAACTGCCCCTGAATACATTAGGATAGACTCTGTCCAATCAGCTCAGCTGTCTCTTCAGCGGCATTGAAGGATTTGAACCTTCAACTGATACCTTTGATGGGGCTTGATTAGGCTGTAGACGTTCATTACTTGGGGGTATTGGTCCCTGGTATAAGGGGGAAACATCCAAAGAGAAAAGAATAAAGGACTACAAAAGGGCATAGGATCACTGGAAGCAGGTGGATTCTAATCATATCAATCAGATAATTCTTGATTTGAGCACTCCAAGAGAAATGGAGCTTTGAAAGAGACTTACCTTTTCTCCACCCACTCCTAACTAAGCTGCCAATCTCTAATCCCTCTGGGCTTTATTTGTATGTTACATAAACTTTGTTGCAACACTAATTATATGGGATCACCTTTTTGGTTCATGTGACTGCCTGCCCCAAGCACCTCAGTCAATAGCCAATACCCGACTCAAAAGAGTCATTTAAAGATTTTGTCAGTGATTTCATCATTATCCAGTTAATTTCATACACCTAGATAAGATCTAAATAATTTTGATTTTTCTTCTATTTCATGTTGGATGAGGGTATTTTCTTTTCCTTTGATAACAAGGGCTTGTCATCCAGGCTTCCACTTGCATGTACCATGCATTTACTGAATTACATCTTCTAGGTGGGCAAACAGCTTTCTCCAGAACATGTAAGGCTGGCTGGGTGGGTTTCAGCCCATGCACTTTCTCTAACAGGCACTTTGTAAAGATACACACAGTGTGGGTGTGCTAGCCTGCTTCTCAGCTTGCGTATTGCCTTAGGTCATGAAGACACCACTGGTTTTGTATCTGACCACATTGAATATAACAAGAACTTCTGAAAAGTTTTACTGATGTGGTTTAAAATATGTATTTTAAAGACTCTAAAATAAGATACTGTGCATATAAATCTACGGAAAGAAAAATACCTGTATAAAAGTATGCCATGGCCCTTCCAAGTTTTAGAAAACATCCTTACAACCACATACAAGCTAGTAGACTTATACAAAGGCTTAGATGATGATTGTTAATTTGTGCAAGTTTTAATGAAAACACTTTAATGAGCACTATAATTCCCAGCAAAGATCACTCTCCTGTATAAACACCAGAAGGCTGATGAGGAAGCCTTTACTCCAGATCATAATTCTTCTCCCACTTAACTTCTACCAAAGAAGAGAAAAGTGGCAATTAGAAGGGATTTCACACTGGGTTTTGTGATTGTGGAAAAGCCTGGCACCCAAAGTTCAATAATCCCATGCCGCTTTGACTTCAGAGCCTACCAAGAGTCACTGGGAACCCCACTGCATACTGAATGTGTCAAAAACACAAGACCTTGACCTGTAGTGTCCACAGAGGCCTGCTGGTCTCCTAGAGAGGAATGCTGGCCTCTGATCCTAATAAAGAGACAACATTTGGCCAGGTGTGGTGGCTCACGCCTGTAATCCCAGCACTTTGGGAGGCCAAGGCAGGTGGATCATGAGGTCAGGAGTTCGAGACCAGTCTGGCCAACATAGTGAAACTCTGTCTCTACTAAAAATACAAAAAATTAGCTGGATGGATGTGGTGGTATGCGCCTGTAATCCCAGCTACTCGAGGCTGGGGCAGGAGAATTCCGAGAACCTGGGAGGCAGAGGTTGCAGTGAGCAGAGATCGTGCCACTGCACTCCAGCCTGGGTGGCAATGCAAGACTCTGTCTCAAAAAAATAAAATTAAATTAAAATAAAGAGGCAAGATTTTCTTTCCTAAACTTGATGCTCTTTATTTCGTGTTCTGTTAGATGCTTTCGCATGTAGCAATGTATTTGATCCATTACTGTTTAAATGTATTGAGTTCCACTTATATTCTCTTCCCTGATGCTTTTGTGGCCAGCAAAGAGCTGTCCACCAAATTCATTGATAAATGGAGGGAAACTATTCTTATCAAACATATATTCCCCTTTTCTTCCCTTAAGTATATCACACTTCTTTTATTTTGTACCAGATAATGCTGTCTATTCTAAATCCTCAACACCATTTCTAACACACACACTCTCTCTCTCTCACTCAATTACCATGTATCTGTTCTTAACCCTTCACAAGCTTTAATCATAGCTCTCCCTCCACCTGAAAGCCCTTCTCACTATTCTCTCAAGTGACATAAAGCTAAAATTTGATTTAAAGTTCATTCTGTGGAAAGCAAGGACAGGTAGGTGGAAAACACTTCTCATTTATCTTTCCTAATAGGTCCTGCAGAGGTTTGGAGTCCTGGCACTGAGTCAACACAGGGTCTCTTGGCTTGCATATACTGACGAGTTTAACTATTTGGGCAATCAGAATTATTCTACACTCCATTTAGAAAGCCCCTGAAGGACCTTAAGGTGGCTTAATAAAATTAGCCAAGAATACTGAACTTGAAAATGGAAGAGTTCTGCAGAGCTGGTTATCACTGACATATGGATGGTTTATTTCAAATAGAACCTTCAAGAATTTCATGGCCACTATTTTTTCTTGTTATTTTGTCTTAAAAGGAAGGGGTACAACTTTAAGTATTGCTAAAATCCCTAAGCTTTTATTTTATAATACACACCAAAGATTATATTCACATAATTGCTCCAAAATGATTAAAGAAAAACTGCAAAATTGATTACTCACTGATTACTAAAATCTCTCACACTCTCTTTTCTTCTTGACACCAGAAAAATGGAGGATTCAGTCACAATAAGAAAGAAAAATTGACTTTGACATATTTTTTCTTTACTGTAGCTGGGCGCTCCTAATCTTGCTACCTAATTGGCTAATGGCAATTGACATTGAAAATTGATGCTGAATTACAGGTATAGTAACAAAAATATCAAATACTCTTTGTAAACTAAATTAGTGATCAAAAGAACACAATGTATTGCTGAACACCATTCCCTTGGTCCCCAGTTCATTGGTCTAAGAAATTAACTGTTTTCTGTATGCTGAAGGTTCCACTCATATATCCCATTGACAACTTGCTGCTGTCTAGACAGATAGGTGTAAAGAAATAATGTGGACCTGAAGATTTGATAGTACTAAGTATCTAATTTTCCTTGCTTTTTATATTTTTTAGGCTTTTTATTCATGTGTGCTCAGGATTACACATATACGGCTCCCTGATATTTATATTGATTATTTGAATTCTTATTAAGTATGAGTTCTAAATGCTATGCCAAAAAAGAAGGCAAGCAAAGGATTATGCCTGAACATATTTCCTCCAATGATTTGTTAAAACAATTGAAGCTGTGAAAACATATTGAGTGCAAATCTGTATACAGCTAAAAGAGTTCTCACTTTTGCATTTCATCATCGGTCTTGAGCTGAGTGATGATCATGAGTGATGTGTGTCAGCTGCTTTGGGGTCAGTTCTTACAGCAGCTTGAGATCCTGCCATTCAGTTTTATCCACAATCTATTCATAAAGCTGCACAGGGAGAGAAAAGACAGACAGATCTACTTTGCTTCGATCAGAGTATCTTTTGTGATCAAGACACATTTTACTGTTTTCTAGAGGAGCATGATGAAAGGAAAGGTGAATGGGAGTCAGTTTACCTGAGAAAAGCAAATGATACAAAATCAGGGACTAGCCAATAGCAAAGAAGACTTTAGGATGCATCACAGGAACCAGAACCCTGAATAGGAACTGATACTTAGGCAGGTTCTCACAGTTCGCAACCATTTTCGGTAAGGGAAGAGGAAGAACAAGGCATAGGCACCGCTCTATGAGTTCAGTGCATGGAAGGTAGGAAAACAGAAGGGCAGCCCTCCAAAATGCTTATCTAGCTGTTTCGACGCCTCTCACTGAGGGCTCTAACTTTAAATATGTTTTAAATGGGAAGCTGATCAATTGCCTTCCCTGATATGCTCTTGGCGTTTCCAGCAGAACCTGCCGGGTGGGTTTCACTGAGAGGCACAGGAAAGCAGAGACCATTGCTTGCTGCCGTGATCCCAGTGTTGATCTGCAGATCTCTACTTCTCATCTGCTAAGCAGCTGTGAGCTGTCACTCCTGCCATGGAAAGGCAGCTTCCTTATCATGGCACTTAGGTTGCAGGCTCTGACTTTTAACACCTGTAGGAATTTGTCCAAAATTTGCCTGCAACCTGTACACATAATCTTTTCCTGAAAAAAAAAAACAAACACAAAAACAAAAAAACACCTATATTTAACACAGGCAGCTGTGCACACAGGCAAATGGGTAGCTGTCTGGAACCTTGTGAGAAATATTGCTGCCTGGCCCCAAATATTACACCATTCCCCAATTCCTGATGTTTTTAGCTCAAAGTCCTTTATTTGGGCTAAAATAACATCTTCCTAAAGGCTTAAATTAAAATGCAAATATGTTACCTGGAAGGGGAAATTATTCAAGTTTACTAACACATTAGTGTGGATTGGTTTTTCTGATTAGAAAAAATGTCTTTTTAAAATGCAGCATCCTAAAAGACTAGAATATACCTTTGGATGGTTGTTTGGGGTGAGGGAGAGGGAGAGAAAGGACCCAGCACCCAAGATTTTAACCAGAGAGAGTGAATGGCTTATCAGCTGAGCATGTTCTGAACATCCGGGGCTCTTACCTATTTTATTTAATATTTATACCAGCTGTATGAGGTACATTTAGCATCCTCACCTTATGGATAAGGAAACCAAGGCTCAGGCATTTTAAATAACTGTAATAAGTAGAGTTCTAATAGAACCAAGATTTATGCCTGGTTTCTTAGACCCTAAAGCTAGTGTCCCAGCAAATGTCTGAAGGGGTTGGAGGGCTACCAATGAGTACATGAATTGACAACAGCTTCTGCCTTTTCCATTCATCTAAACACCAAAAAGGAAGAGGAAGGAAGAAAGTAAAGATCACCACATAGAAGACCTCCACACACTCCCAGAAAATGTGGACTATAGAAGATGTGTGTAAAGAGAGACCTGATACATTTTACTGTTTTAAAATGTCATATGACTTTGTAGGCTGATGAAATTATTGTATATATTGATTCCAGTTTTTTAAATCCATTTGTGACAACTTATCTAACTGTATACTTAGGATCTCTGCCTTTGAAGCCATATAATTATAATATGAAAATAAATCATAGGCGTCACTTAAACACTTTTAGGATCAGCTTCCAGGGTCTATGCTAGCTCTTTCTTTCCCTCTTTGGTCAGAATAGAGAAAAAGAACTTCTTCAACTAAGGGAATAAGATAGATCTTTGACTTGTACATGGCTAATACAGATGTCAGGAAAGATTATTTTTTAATAAGGTCCATGGGAGTTTGTGTTCCTTCTGATATCTCACTCATGAACCTGATGATAACCATGGCAGGAATTCAGGGCAGAAAAATTATCTGTGATGATGGTCCTAGACTATAAAGAAAATCAATGTTAACTTGATAAGCATTAATTTATAATCCAACATCCAAAGTCAATTCATCCATCCTTTGAATGTTAAATTCATTAAAAAATAATGCTAATCAGATCCTCTTTTAAAAGTCTAAATATACTTAAATAAGGCTTGTAGTGTAATGCTTGTAGAACAATGTAATTACTGTGGTCTTCATATACTTGCTTGTTAATTGACTATTGAAATTGGAAAAGCATTTCCATAATTAATATCATGCCATTTTCCAATTATAAATTTGATATAGTGAAACTGATGCAGCCTCAAAAGAACTGAAGGTAATAGCTTTTTTGGGGGAATGGACTATTTTCTGACACAATCCAGGATAGTTGCCTGATCAATACAGTATTTAGCTTTTTGAAATCCTATGCACAGAGGGAGTAAAGTGAAAGCAGCATGAAAGTATTGTTTCAAGCTATCTCTGAATAGGTTGAAAAAGGTGAAATTTGGAGGGGAGGGTGGAAACCCAGTGTGATCAGATATACTGCAGAGTTTATCTCGACAGCTCCAGACATGCCCTTAAGCTGAACAGCATACCAACTGCAATAGCAGCTCTTTACTCCTCAATGTGTTAAATTTATCATAGGCCACCCAAGATGCCAAATGCTTAAGAGTAGATGAAAAATGATGGTGTATTAGTCAGTTCTCATGCTGCTAACAAAGGAATACCCAAGACTGGGTAATTTATAAAGGAAAGAGATTTAATTGACTCACAGTCCCACATGGCTGGGGAGGCCTGTCAGTCATGGCAGCAGGTGAATGGAAAGAAAATTCATGTCTTACATGGCATCAGGCAAGAGAGCTTGTGTAGGGAACTCCCCTTTATAAAACCATCTGATCTTGTGAGACTTATTCACTGTCACAAGAACATCATGGGAGAGATTCATCGGCATGATTCAATTACCTCTCACCTGATCCCTCCCACTACATGTGAGAATTATGGGAGCTATAGTGCAAGGTGAGATTTGGGTGGAGACACAGCCAAACCAAATCAGATGGTGACCAGCTCTTTGAAATTTGAAGAATACCATGATAACCAAAAGTATCTGTCCAGTGAATCTAAGCCCTTTAGTTTGGTCAATATAAACCACAGATTAAAGTCTTTATTATTAATGCAGTAAAAACATTTAACATGAGATTTACCTTCTAAATAAATTTTTAAATATATCATACATTATTGTTGACTATAGGTACAATGCTGTACAGCAGATCACTAGAGCTTATTCATCTTGCTTGACTGAAACTTTATGCCAGATGATTAAAAACTCCCATTTCTCCCTCTCCCTAGCCCCTGGCAACCATCATTCTAGTCTTTGATTCTATGAACTTGACTATTTTAGATACCTCATATAAGTGGAATCATGAACTTTCTATGACTGGCTTATTTCACTTAGCATGATTTCCTCAAGGTTCATGCATGTTGTTGCGTTTTGCAGAATGTTCTTCTTTTTTCAGGCTAAATAACAATTTATTGCATGTATATACTACATTTTGTTATCTATTCATCTGCTGATGGAGATTTAGGTTGCTTCCACATCTTGTCACTGTGAATTGTGCTGCAATGAACACAAAAGTACTAATAACTTTTCAAGATCTTATTTCAATTCCTTTTAAAAAAAATCCCCAAAAGTAGGATTGCCAGATCATGTGGTATTTTCTATTATTAACTTTTTGAGGAAACTTCGTATTGTTTTCCACAACATTTGTAATAATTTACACTCCCACCAACAGTGTATAAAGATTTCAACTTCACCATATCCTCACCAACATTTATTGTCCAACTTTTTTCATAATAGCCATTGTAACAGGTGCAAGGTGACCTCTCATTGGGATTTGTTTTGCCTTTCCTTGATGGTTAGTGATGCTGAGCATATTTTTTTCCCCGATATCTGTTGGCCATTTGTTTGTCTTCTTTAGAGAAATGTCTACTCAAGTCTTTAGCCCATTTATGTTTGTGGTTGTTGCTGTTTTACTGTCGAGTTGCAGAAGTTTTTTTTATATCATTTGGAGATTGACCTCTTATCAGATACATGGTTTGGAAGACTTAGCATTGTGAACATGTTTATACTACCCAAAGCAATCTACAGATTCACTGCAATTCCTACCAAAATCCTAATGGAATTTTTTACAGAAGCCGGAAAAACAATTCTAAAATTTATGTAGCACTACAAAAGACTATGAATTGCCAAATCATTCTTAAGAAAAGGGAACAAAACTAGAGGAATCACATTTTCTAATTTCAATGTATATTATAAAGCTATAGTAATTAAAACGGTATGGTGCTTGCATCAAGATAAGCATATAGATCAATGAAATGGAATAGCAAACCCAGAAATAAATTCATGTATATCAAGTCAATTGATCTGTAGTAAGGGTGCCAAGAATACAAAATAGCGAAAGGATAGCCCTTAACAAATATTGTTGGCGAACCCGGATATGCACTTGCAAAATAATGAAATCGGATCCTTATCTTACTCCATGCACAAAAGTCAACTCAAATGACTTGATTGAAGACTAAGTGTAAGACCTGAAACTGTAAAAGTCATGGGAGAGGCCAGGTGCAGTGGCTCCCTCCTGTAATCCCAGCACTTTGGGAGGCTGAGGCAGGCAGATCACGAGGTCAAGAGTTTGAGACCATCCTGGCCAACATGGTGAAATCCCATGTCTACTAAAAATACAAAAATTAGCTGGGCATGATGGCATGTGCCTGTAGTCCCAGATACTTGGGAGGCTGAGGCAGGAGAATCACTTGAACCTGGGAGGTGGAGATTGCAGGGAGCCCAGATCACACCACTGCATTCCAGTCTGGTGGCAGAGTGGTACTCTGTCTCAACAACAACAACAAAAGTCACTGGAGAAAACTTTATGTCACTGGTCTTGGTAGTGATTTCATAAATATGATACCAGGTCAGTTTGATATAGCCCCACTTGCTTATTTTTGGTAACAAAACCAAAAATAAGCAAGTGGGGCTATATCAAACTGAAAAGCGTCTGCACAACAAATGAAACAATCAAAAGAGTGAAAGACAACCTACAGAATGGGAGAAAACATGTCTTATTTTATCTTCCAAAGATAGTCACTCAGAAAGCCTAAGAGATTCCTAAAAAGGGAAAGGGAGTAGAAGACTGGCTTATTACTATTAAAACATTACCTATTACCTATTAAAAAACAAATACAGGCTGAGTGTGGTGGCACGTGCCTGTAATCCCAGCTACTCGGGAGGCTGGGGCAGGGGAGTCACTTGAGCCCAGGGGGCGGAGGTTGCAGTGAGCCGAGATCACGCGACTGCACTCCAGCCTGGGTGACAGATCCTGGATGACAGAGCGGGGCTCTGTCTCAGAAAAATAAATAAAGCCTATGAGAAGAAAAGAAACTTTCCTGGTACAGTGTCCTTCTCTAGACCTCATGTCTTACAGTCTCTGTAAAACTGAGTCAAAGATAGAATTTTTTCTATGCTTTATATGATGACTGAGACAAATCTATGACCTCACACAAATCTGTAACTTCATGTATCACAGTCTCTATAAAACTGTATCAAAGACAGGGGGTGGGGAGTTGAGGAGAG